>LBNU01034721.1:23172-53166 GCA_014162995.1 Artemisia annua
CCTTTAGACCTTTTAGAGTAGTTTTTCTATCCTAACGAACACTATTCCCTGTGAGAGAACGATCAATCACCCGTACTTACCACTACACTATACTACACCGACCAGGTACACTGCCTGGTGGGATTGCAAGCTTCTCAAGATCCCTTGAGAGGTAAAACCTGTTGCGTGGTCGCAATCCCACGTCATCAAGTTTTTGGCGCCGCTGCCGGGGAATAGTTATTGTTTAGGTAGAATTTTTTATTTTAATTAGGTCTATTCACTAGATTCCTTTCTAGTGAGATTTTTATTTTTCTAGGATTTCTTTAGTCTATCTTTTTTCTTCGTGTTTTTGTTCGTAACCATTACCATCCGCCAACATGGAAGGTGGTAACCTCCTTGATCCCAATAACCAACCTTAACCAAACCACCAACCACAACCAAACCAACCTCCTAGAGCCCGTACCTTAGGAGAGTATTCCCGACCTAGCCACCATGGCTATTGCAACACCATTGAGCTCACTCAAGGAGCCAATGTCACTCCCTTGCGATCCGACACCATCCGGTTGGTGCAAAGCGGATGCGCGTTCCATGGACTTTGGTCCGAAGATCCAAATCAACATCTCAAGGATTTCCTCAAAATCGTAGACTCTATAGACCTTGATGTTGCCACTCGAGAGACTACCCGATTACGTCTCTTCCAATTCTCTCTTCGAGACCATGCTAGTCAGTGGCTAGAGCGTCTACCCGCAGGATCCATCACCTCTTGGGATGATCTCACAACTCGCTTCTTAGCTCAATTTTTCCCACCAGGGAGAACTACCAAGCTAAGGAATGATATCTTGGCGTTCCAACAACGCCAAGGCGAAACCCTCTACGAGGCATGGACTCGATTCAAGGACTTACTCCAAAAAGTCCCTCACCATGGCATAGACCTTTGGCTCCAAGTCCAAATCTTCTATGACCATGTCAATATCCCCACGAGGCAAACCATTGAAAAAGCGGCCGGTGGCAAGCTACGTGATCTAAGTGCGGAACAATCATGGGATCTCCTAGAAGATCTTGCTCTATATGACAACGAAAGTTGGAATGATCCCCGTGATTTGAATAAGACGGTCAAGGCAATATCTTTGCCTTCGAATAATTCAAGCACTTCCGACCGTAGGATCATAGAACTTGAAGACCAAGTCAAGTTTCTCATGAAATCCTACGAGGCTCCTAAACCTTCAAGCCAAGTGAATAAAATCACTTCTTCGTGCGAATTATGTAGTGGTCCCCACGACACTCGTGATTGCATGGAACTCCCCGAACAAGCTTTTGCGGACTACGCATCCTCGCGTACCGACGGAGCGGGAGACAAGTGGTACACTTTCAAACCCGAGCCAAACCCTTACGGTGATTCATACAACCCCTCATGGAAAAATAATCCAAACCTTAGGTGGAAGTCAAACCAAAACGTGCCCCAAAACAATTCCTCCAACCCACCTAATCGGTTTCAACCCAACGGTCCTTCCTCGAACCGTACCTTCAACAACAACCCTTCCAACAACTATGGTAGTACCAATAACTTTGAAGGATTGATGTCCAATTTTATGGCATCTCAAGAAGCTCGTATAGCTAAATTCACATCCGAATTTAATCAACAACAAGTAGAGATGACCAATAAGATTGACAACTTGTTGAAGGCCCTTACCAACCAAGTGCTATCACCTCCACATAAGGATGCTAGGACCACTAATAGCGGACCCCAAATTAAGGACCCTTCTTCATCAAAACATGTCCACTTCGTCAACATTGTCACTATTAGACCAATTGATAGGAGTGAAGAAAATAATGAACCTAGGGATGAAGTTAAGGAAGTCGAGGTAGATGAGGAAAGTAGGGTAAGCAAGATTGAAGATAGATGATGGAGAAGACTACTTCAACAAGTTACCAACTAGAGAAGAACGGGCATACCATAAGGATTTAATCGATGACTCCGAGACGCCATACTTCCTAGGTAACCCGACTATCAAAACGGGCGACCCTTCTAATCTCAACATACCATGCAACATAGGACATTTGCATGTGTGGAAGGCTTACATCGACCTTAGATCTCCCATAAACATCATGACTAGAGCCCAATACAACTTGATAATGAAAAATCAACTTAGGTATAGGGTGTTCCCCGATAGGGGATGGATTAGTAACTTCACGGGAAGAGTTAGGGGATTACCGGTCTATGTAGGGAACTTCACCTATGTCACCGACTTTGTGATTGTAGAAGATATCCGCCCAATAGTCGATGCTAGTTTAACTCAAGTAGTCTTGGGAAAACCGTTTATTGAGGTCTCTAGAATGACTTATGAACCTTCCTTAGGGATAGTTAAATTTAAGGATGAGACCGACGAAGTGAACTACCAAATGCCGTATAAGATAGAGCAATTCCAAAGCTTGTCAAACGTTGAAAAAGAGCTTAAACAAGCGGTCTACTATAGAAATGACGAGGATAGACTTAGGGGAGTAGACTATGTCATGGAAAGGATATTCGGTTTCTACAAGGACTGTTTGAAGTTTTCTAAAACTAATGAAAATTAACATTTCTTAAAACTAACAACTTTTATAAAACTAGACAAAGAAGCAGATAAAAGGGGGGGGGGGATTAAAAGCAGTTTTGATAAAAGCTAATAAAAGGGGAAATAAAGAGATCCTAAAGCAATTCTAAGGCTGCTATAAGCTGAACTAGAGGATGAAATAAGCTAAGGCTGACTAAGGAGATCTAAATAAACTAAAGGGGACAGAGATAAGCAGTAACATAAGTCTAAAAAGCACAAGAGAAGCCTAAACTACTAAAGTGGCTGCTGAAGTGGAAATGCACAAAGGAGGCATGTTTAAGCTACCTAAAAGCTATCAAAATGATAAGCTAATCCTAAATAAAGCATAAACAGTTCAACTATAGCAACAAAATAACTCATGAAAGCAATTTGAAGGATTATAGAAAAGAATTAAGCTGAGAAAAGTGCATCCAAACTCTGACAGATAAGCATTTAAGAGACTACTTGAAATATTGCTAAAATAGTTCACTAGGGGGTTTTGAGCTAAAGTTGAAGCAAGCGAGTAAATCAAGGCAACTAAGCTGAAAATAAGTGAAAACAAGCTAGCAAAGATTTCTAAAAGCTGAATTTTAAAGACTGGTTAAGTGGATAAGCTAAAAAGCACACATGAAAAACCCTTGTTGGGACAGCAGGGCTGCTGAACCAACATGGGTCAAAGAGGGTAAAAACTGGTTTTGACTTAAAAAGGGATGGATACGAGGTGTTTAATAGATGCACTGTCCTATTGTGAATATTTTTTTTAAGCAAAACCATCATCTAAAAGACCTTACATATAATCCTAAACTAGATTGCTCACAAAGACAGTTAAAGCTAAAATTGCTAAGGAAATCCTATCGATAAGCTACCAAACTTCATACTGACACAAAACTCTATCTTAAAACTTCTACTATCACTAATTTAAAGCTTACTGAAATTCAGTTTTGGTCAAAAACAACTTCTATCCTAAAAACTACTCTAGTGCCAAACACTCCTTAAAGGAGTAAGCTGCGAAAATTTTAAAGAGCAGAAGCAGGTTTCAAGCTAACCATTCTAACTACAACTGATCTACAAGCACAAATGGATCCTAAAAAGCAATAAAACATTAACAATAAGCAGTAAGGATAAGCAACAAGCAAAAAGTACTTATTTTTTGATTTTTTGAAGATTTTGGGAAAAATATAATTTGAACAATTAAAACTTACTAAAAGCCAATATTAAGCTTCTACGAGCTTAATAAACAGTAAGTGAGTGCTTAAAACATGTTCAGAAACAGTAATAGAAAGCAAGGAAATTTAAAGGCAAAACTTGAAATTGTATTAATTTTAAAAACTGGTTACAATGATTGAAAGACAGAGTTTAGACAGCTAAATAAAGCTTAAAACAAGCTACTACTACATAAGCTAAGCTTAACTATCCCTAAATTAATCCTACTCCTAATGAGTCTTCAATCTGTGAGGAGGGGGCCTTTTATAGCCACGGGAGAGAGGAGCCTAGGGTTCTGTGAAGCTTCCAGAAGCAAATTTGAGCCGTTTGATCATTATCCCACACATCATGTCATCATCTTATCCATTTTGGACCCTTGGATTAGCTTCCACGTTTCACTGCCCAATGAGGTTGCTTGGTTTTGCCACGTTGAAGGGATAATGACGACATTCTCTGTCTTAGCAGGGCTTCTAGAATGTTTAAACCTCGTACTAGGAATCTGGTGAAAATGAGGGAGCAGGGTAATTGTGGTGAAGAAGAGGTACAGTAAAACCAGGGCGCGTTTTATTTTTTAACTGGTTATGGGTTTAGTTGGGTTAATGGGTTTAATATAGGATGGGGAGTGGGCTTTTGTTAAAGTTTGGGCCAGTGGATGTTTAAAGGGATAAGGGTGTTGGGTTTAGTTTTATTGTTGGATTATTTTAGATGTTGGGTTATATAAGTTTAATTGGATACGATGGTAGAATAATTATCACAAGGGCCATTCTTGTACTTTATGAATTTATAAGGACCATTTCTGCCAATGTGAACAACTGTTATCCAAGGGCCATATTTGAACAATCTTGAATACTTGGAGGATCTTTGATGTCAATTCTCCAAAATATCTTCATAAGGACCACAAGTGACACTTCTTTAAACTTGAGGGACCATTTGTGTAGGATTCACTAAATTTCTTCCAAGGATCAATATTGCCATTTCTGAAACTTTGAGGACTTCAATGGGATTTATGAACTTTGACTTTAACCATTAGCTTTCCCGGCTCCGGCTTTTGACACTTTTCCAATTCTCGTGCTCGTTTTGTCATTTTCTTGTGATTTTTTGTCCTTTTCTTATAAATCCGCACCTGCACATTCAAAAACACAAAAACACATATATTTGGCATTTATGGGTTAGTTTTTGGTCAATTTGGTCGGGTTTTGGTCAATAAAAGGTATGTGTATAAACACATACCAAGCTCTAACCTTAATTAGCGTACGAACAAAACTACTATGACCCCACGATTCAACACACATCATGTTGTAAACAAATAAAGCATTTTTAGTGTTCCAAGTTTGGTCGCTTAAGGATCAAGCCATCCTCCGAAAAGACAGCTAAAGGGACATTAAGGAGTTTCACCCACACCGGGATACGGGTTAGGTCTTCCTTAAGTAAATTCATATTCATGGTCCATGGCTTAAGAATAATAGGAATATTGTGAATCATCCATGGACCACCTTCAAGAACATCCTCCAAACCATTTTTCGAATCAATTTGAAGAAAAAGAATCCCTTAGCGTTCATCATTACCTCGTAATACCATACTTTGCCCAAGCGTTTCTAACATAGTACTCAACAACCAGGAAAGCAATCCGTTACCAATGAAGTATCAATAAAGAGTAGTTTCGAACTTATTACTTACTCTTCAACTGCCTTGATAGGTATTGCAATGTTAGTACCGTCACATGTTTTTTCAGTCTCCAAGGTGCGAAAGTTAGCTTTAATGTTATTCGTGTCAATAGTAATGGCACTCACATACGAAGTCAGCTTTGTAGGCGAGACAATTTTGTCTCGGTCCTAGTATTAACACTTGAAGTTTCTTTAGCAGATGTAGTCATCTCCTTAGCATGGCCAGTAGATGATATTGGATCGTTTTCAAACTTAATGTCACGAACCGGTTTGATTGGAACCCCGTCCATCGTAGCATTCTTACCCTGAAGACTCTTTAAACGAGCAACCACACTACGCAATAACTCTTCACTATCATTCCTCTCTCCCTTACCATCCATCATGCACCAAATCCTAGTCAAACCAATCGCAAAAACTATAAACCTAAGAAGAACAAAAAATGTCTAAACTTCAAATATAGGTAAAAACCCTGGATAACTAGGGTTTAGAAACTAAAAAGCTCGATTATTAAACCATGATTATTAATGAATGTGTCCCGGTAATTAATTAATGACGATCTAACTAAAACCCTAGTAGTGATTGACAAGAAACCCTAAATAAATGAACCCTAACTGAAACACAAACAAAACCTGATAAAAATGCTCGACAAAGATTAAACACATAGTGATGATCAATATCAGGATCGTTAGGAGATTCGAAATAGAAAAACGATTAAAGAAAAAGTCGACTTCGGTTTTTAGTGTGTTGCCAAAATCGCTAAAGCTAGAGTCAGGAGAGTTCCTTTTCTCTATGGCTTTCAATCGACAAATCTTCTTTTATATAATAAAAGAATTACATCATTTCGGAGTTTTTTTGACAAAACAATCTTATGGGAAAAAAATTGGACCAATAGGAAAGCTCGATTTTGACACATAGGCGAAATAGAGCAATATGATTGGCCAATAAAAAGTCAAAATTGAATTGGTTTTGGTCAAACTTTAATAAATTTGGTGGAGAATTGATTAAGAAAAAAAAAACACATAAAAATATAGGTGCCAAATTTATGAAAATAAAAACTTAAAAAAAGAGGAGGTAATTAATAAAACATTAGTGGTTGAATTTTAAATATATTATATGGAGTTAAGTGTAAAATTATAAATCTCCATGTTTTTTGATAACTTTAGTTAATAAACAAATAACCCCCTACACTTTATACCCCCTACACTTTATAATATGAACTTTATTTACAATTACATGAGTATTAGTATTGGTTTGAGACTTCCATCCATTAAACTTACAAAATTTTATAAATGTACGAATTACTTTTAATATACGTTAAATACTTTTAAAATAAATATTAGTTTTAAACTTTCATCTATTAAAATATCTTTTTTACTATGTACGTTAAATATAAATAAGAACTCATGTCATCTTATTTAAAAGTTTAATCTATACGTACACGGGTTTGAATATTAAATATACTTTAATTATTATTAACGGTAATATAAATATCAAATTGTAAGTACAAGTATATGAAAATAAATATAAGCGATTGTACTTATAACGACTCATGTAATTATTATTTATTATTTAAAGTTTGTATACGGATTTTTAAAAAACTTCATCAACGCTCATTATATACTACTAAACTCGCACATTTTGTACAACATGATATTAATAGTTAAAGTTAAACAACAACATCAACCTCAACATTAACATCTATGTCAGCTAAACAAAGTTAAATCTTTCATCCAATAAAATTTTTACAAAATATTAATTGATATTAATATATAATGAAAAACTCATGCATACTTATTAGTTGTACTTATATCATAATTTTCACGGGTAAATTCTTATATATCCATATATTAAACAAAAATTTTAAAATAAATTTGATTTATGTGTAATCTCATGTGATCAAAGAACCTTTGGCCCAATAACATTATAAGAAGACACGCTCAAGAATCCAATACAATGTCGATGCCACGGTTATATTTACAATTTCTGCTAACTATTTTTCTTATTTTCGCACATGTTGATGCTCTAACTTTTTAAAATATACATAAGATCTTATGTTTTTAAACGATAATACTATATAATAAATTTTTCTGAAAAAACCCCGTGCGTGCACGGGTATTATAACTAGTTTGTTTTTATACATACTTTCTTGTTTGATGAAACTTATAAGTGTTTGACAAAATTGTTTTAATTTTGACTTTCTATTGGATAATGAGATGACTTCATTTATCAGATGTGACAAAATTAAGCACTCTCGTACGTTCAATTTCTATTGTTCAACATACTTTTTACGCTTCTTGAAAATCTCTTATATAATAAGAGATAACATGACGTGAGTGTGATGTAAACTTGTAAAAAATTACAGCATCACATATGATCTTGATAACCCTATATATATTCAGTGTATATAATAAGAGATTATCCCGTTCAAAAAGAGAGATGACGAGAGTGTGATATTCAAGTGGGTGTCCTATTAAACTACAAACATGATACCCATTCAACATGTCTCCTAGATTAGCAGATACATTCAAGTGACACGTAGTTGATATTTTCAACCCTGTACTAATTCTACAAGGCTCTAACATGCTTTGTTAATGTAGCTATCAGTTACATCACAACCATCAAGAAAACAACTTACAGCTCAATTCTGATAAAGCTAAAGACTATAAAACCATCAACATATATTCTTTTGTCTATCGAAAATCACACCATAAACTTGAAGCCATGCAGCTACACTTCAACTACAGTCTAGTATTATCTCATCAGGTGAAAACATATCTAAGCAAAAGTTTTCGCCACAATCTGCACAACAAGCGGGTGTATGGTGCATAAATATAGGTTACAAACTCTAAAGCCAATACATTCTAAGACTTCCTAAATTCTCGGGTTCGATGAGATGATGTGGAAGATTGTCCTCTGCTTTGCATTCTCCCCTGCATATCAAAAACCAAAATTTTTAAGTAAAAACTCATTTTGNCTAGCTTTTTAAATTTATTTCAATCTTAAGTCGCATGGATATTTGTTATATGTTAGATATGATTACAAGACAATTTCATTACAATAATAAACTAAACCTTCATACAATAAAGCTATTTAGAAGGTTTATTGTATTTATATACATTACATTCTTTCTACCCATATGACCCCCTCCCATCGACCCAATTCGCCCGATCCTTTTTTTTTTTGTTCAATCTTTCACTTGCCGTAATTGTCCCAGTGTAGATATAAAAAAAATAGCACAGATCGACACATATGTATATAATACGGTCGAATCGGCACCTCAAGTTTGTATTATTAAAGATTATGGGAGCTTCCAAAATGGGTCAACAATGATTACTTTGTTTATACCTGATAAGATGCTTTATAAGCTGCTTTTCTTTTGAGGAAAACCTTCATATTTTGTTTCTTTTTCTCTTCTGCTTTCAGTTTTGTTAAGCTGGGCCGGTAAATGATTATGGTTCGACCGATTCGACCAACAACCACTGAACCAGTTGCTTCTTCTAATTGACTCACCACCTCGTCTAGCTCCCCCGGACAGTTGTTATGGATTTTAAGCTGTTGTACATGTTCCCCTCATTAGAAATGAATCAGGATAAGCTAGCAAGCTCTAGTCATATTTAAATGAAAACATATATCCGTAATATATAGCACCTAAGAGTAGATCATGATTCATTATTTCATAGTTCATAGTGCTAAAGTGAGATACAAACAAGTATGACCACGCAGACATAAAACATGAGTTTCATGAAAGATAAATTATGCCTGCGCAGTCCATTGACCATCATAAACTTGACTTACCACTTCATCCATGCAATGAAAACTGCAACTTTTGGCTTTCAGTTTATCAAAATCAAGGAAACGTTATATGGGCTAAGTTCATAAAGACATATCAAAGGATCTTTCCGGACCATATAGTAACACATAGGATGAGAAGTAAAATACTTTGATTTAAGTGTTTTGTAGAAAGAAGGTAATTTCAGTTATACCATGGTCTGTAGCATCTTTGATCTAAGTCATCTAACTAGTTCACAGATTCATGCAAAGTTTGCGTCCACATGAACCAAACAAAATAGTGGGTCTTTCAGCTAGTGAACAAGCCGTATGGGCCTCAAAAAAACTAATAGCCCATAACCAGAATCAAATAAAACCTCATGCCATATTAGATACAAAGACCCGCAAAATTGACCACTTAGCTAGCCTACATATCAAAAGTTCATACATAGATAAAACCCAAGAAAATATCAAGATAAGTGGAATGTACAACTCGAAAATAAGTTATTTCCAAATCACCAACACTCTATAGCAATTAGCAACCACAGAAAACCACAAGGTCATTGGCGGAGCTTGAACATTTTTGCTAGGAGGTCCAATGTGTAATTCATAAATTTAAGGAGGGCCAAACTCTAATTTTATTTTATAAAATCTAAGTTTATAGGATAAATCTAATATGAATATACTATAAGATGACATTTTGCAGGAGGGCCATAGCGTTCTTTTGTCTCAAGAGAGCTCCGCCATTGCACAAGATCTAAGACCAATGAAATATTGGCCAAATTCGATGTGCAACCTCTCTAATTAGATACAATTCAAGTGAAATATATAGTAACAATAATAATAAAGCTTGGCTAGATTAAGCAGTTGTTCATCATTTTATAAGCCTAAACTGATCTCTAACTTCACACTAAATTATGATATGAATCATCTTGTAGAGAAAAAAGGGCAGAAAGCTAAAACAATCCAAAAACACTAAACTTTGGAAGTTGAAATTGGAGATTTAACACAGTTTAAGCCCCTAAAACCGTTAAACCCTTAATTCAAGTTAAATTACGATGCTAGAAATTCTATAAGCCCAATCCTTAATCATTAAGTCAATATAGGACCTTTGCAATCTAACATTCTTACAGGGTGTTGGGATGCAATGTTTACAGAAACAGAGTACTGAATAATCAGAATATCAGATTATCGAGACCAAGTAAAACGGGATATGGTGTTTGGATGCACTTTCTTCAATTTTAAGACTCCCTAACCCACTACGTACTAGGAAAATACTATCCTTTAAGGCTTTAAAGCTATTCTATGAAAGCCGAATAGCTCCCTTTCCACATATCCCAGAACCCCAATTTCTCTTTGCAAACGATGTTAGAGAATGATAAGCTGGCCATAAATGGAATCTTGCAGACTTAAAAGCATTCTGGAAACAAGTAAGTGGCGTCATTAAATGCCGGAAAAATGAAAGTAATTTCCAGCAAAAGTTTCTGACGAGAAAGAAAAAGATGAAAAACATGTTGGATTCAACTGTTTCAAATTTGTAACTAATAGTTATTTTCTACACTTTAAGTTTTGCAACTTGGAGAATGCAGTAGCATCTAAACACATTTTTTTTAGAGATAACAAGCAAGTTTATTATGCTAAAAGTCTGTTTTTTGAATGCCTATAAAGTTGATTGTCTTGTGCGTTTTGCTTCTTCTGCTTAAATGTTGCCTATGTGAATTTTGATCTTATATGCCCATAGTGCCTTTTTTCCTATTTTGGCACGCATGTTCCCTGGTTTCTTTATATGTATGCGTTTATTTATTTGGTTGCTTGTATGTGTTTGCTTTATATGCTTCCGTTTATGTCATTGCCTATCTTTCCTCGCACACACCTTACATGTATTGTTGTTAGTAATTATTAAAAAAAAAAAAAAAAAAAAAGCATATACCTTAAGAAGTTCATTGGCTTCAAGGGTTTCAAGCAAAGCGAGAGCGACAGAGTGAGTAACACCAGATTTACCAACTTGTTGAGACTTGAGTTTTTTACCCAAACTATTTGCATATGAACCCAGCTCTTTCTTTTCTTTCACACTCATTTCTCTTAATTTAGACATCATTTCCTTATGCGCGTTTGCAATTCTAACATCATTTGGGTTGCTCTCTTCTTCGGTTTCGGTTTCTTGAGGGATGATGATAGTTGGGGTGCTGGTGATGCTGCAAAGACATCGAAGAGGATGATGAGATATATGAAAATGAAGAAGGGTTTGATGAGAAGATGAATTGTAGAGTTTGAAAAATGATGAAATGTGGGCGGTGGTTGTTAATGATGGTGGACGGCGGAGAACGCATCGGAGGATAAGAGGAGAAGATGATGATAACGCCCCCATTCTTCAAAAAGCGTAAATACAATGTCAATTTTTTTTTTTTTAAAAAAAAGGAGGTTTTATCTACAAATAGCGTGAAGCGTGCCGTAGCGGCATAGCGAAGCCTCAAGCTTTAACGTGAGGCGTTGCGTTATAGCGTTTTCAAGGTGTGATTTAAAACGGCAAAACATATTTATAGAGTTGTCAATATTAATTAGCAACTAGGCTTAAAATTGAGTTATGGAGCTACTAAGCCCGAATCAATAGTTGTAAATAAGCTCAATCCAATAAATCTTTAAAAAATCTTAAAATCTTCAAAAAAAATGCGCCACGATAGCGCGCTATATCACGCTATATGACGCTTTATTGCACGCCACGCCATGAGACGACGCTTTGGCATGTTTCGTAACGTGGAGGCAACGCCTCACGCTATGGCGCCGCTATAGCGCGCTATTTAGAACCATGATCTAGACTAACATCATTAGAGCGCATTGAGCCATAACGCAGCTCCTGCGTTATTCTGATGTGGCACTCAAACAACGCACGTTAACACGTTACCACCATTTCCAGGCTTGTTGCGTTGGGCTTGCGTTTCAACGTACGTTGGTATACCAACTTGCGTTGTAACGTGTTGTTGGCTTAAAAAAAAAAAAAAAAAAAAAAAAAAAAAAAAAAAAAAAAAAAAAAAATTGAAACCACCCCCCTAAACTAGCCGTTGGTTTGGTGAGGAGAAAAAAAAAAAAAAAAGGTTTGCAAGTTACCGTTGGTTTCAAACATTTTTTAAAATTTTCAAAATAATTTTTTTAAACCATTATAAATACCACTAAAAACTTATGTTATTCACACAAACAAAAAAATAAAAAACAACAAAACAAACAAGAATGGCTTGCAACAAACTCCCTCATACCGGTCGAACAACTTCAAGAATATATCAGAAAAACAGGCAGAGATAGACGACACGGCTCGACAAGAGCTATTGTCGAAGTTATTAACAAGTTTGGAGCTCGCAAAAGGCACTCAACCAAACAAACTGAGAACACCAATACCATGGAGTGCAATCACATCTATGGGACACAGAAATTTTGTGATTAAGAGGTTTTTTGTTATGCTGAACTTTTCGCCCATAAGATTCATTTGCCGTTGTGAGAAATTTTTTGATGGGCTGGTGAGTCATGGATTACTATGCCCAAAAAGCAAACAAGATACGTTGAGTTATGAAGAAAATTGTGGTAAGCTGCGCATTATGGCTGGAGCAACAACAACAGAAAGGGTGCCATCAAGTATCAGTTGCACCAAGAGTGTTGATTGATTAGGTGGCTGCGAACTTCTGGAAAAGAGCGTGAGTCTGAGCAGGATGGGCAAGCTGAGTTAGCAAGCAGAGAGGGTTGGCGAGGGCTTTGATCCTTACGACGACGGTTAGACTCAAACAACTCTCAGACTTGGGATCACCCGGACTACAACTGAAGGCTAGGTTTATGTGATGTTTTAATTTACTATCGTTTTTAATTTATGATTATGTAATGTTTATGTAACATTTAAGTATATTCTGTTAAGTATGTTTCTTTTATATAAATTCATTTCCTTAAGAAAACATTACAATACAATGTGAAAACAACACATACAACACAAATAACAGATACGATACGAAAAAGACATATAACACAAATGACAGATTTGAAGCTTTTATTCGGCCCATCTGGGGTGGATTCTCAAAACCTCCCAAGCATGAACATATTTGAAGCTTTTCCCACCATAGCGATCTTTAAAAGTTCTCATTGTATTCATGAGACAAACATTGTGATCGTCCCCGGTTGTTAGCCGCAACTGTTGGTAAATACCATTGAATACAACACATTCACAGTTGAGTCTGCTCCATTTACTCGTGACCATATCTTTGTTTCGATTCACACCGTCAGAAAGATTGTTGAATATGTCTACAACCCGGTTCCAAAAAGATTATGCATTGTGGATGACAGGATCTTCATGAACTGCAACCCAAACTTGAGCTAGCAACATTTCTTCTTCTACTGACCAACGATTATTCATTTTCAAATGTTTGAAGTTTGAAAAAAATTTATAAATTGATATGCTATTTATAGCCGTTTAAAGCAATGGGAGCGGGATATATTTGAAATTCAAATTCAAATAGGAGCGGGATTTATTTGAAATTCAAATTCAAATAGGAGCGGGATATATTTAAAATTCAAATTCAAATATGAGCGGGATATATATTTTATAACGAGCATGGTGGCCCGCGCGTTGCCGCGGGATTGCCTTGTTGATAGTGTCTAGAGCCCGAGCGTAAAAGTCATCGTTAATGTACTTAATATTACTTTGTGCGGGGGCGCTATGATTAAGACCACCTGTGAAGCCCGTTTGTATGAAAATGGGAGCTTCTACGTTAAACTTTGAAAGATTTACATTAAACTTAACCATTACAATTGCCCGTTCATGGGATCCAAAAGTACCAAGTAGCATGACAATTATAATATTAAGATTATGTCTATAGTCGACATTGAACTATACAGTCTGAATAAGTCAATTAAGCACATAGAAGAGCTTCACACAACCTTGATATCAAGTAATAGCTATTACTGTTACTTTATGCATAAGCTGTCGGATTTGCACATTGTTGCAGCTTGATCCTGCGACAACATAAAATAGCAAGAGTTAAAACAGAAGTGACAAAGTTGTGTCATTATTATTGTTTAATGAGACCAAATTCTAGAGAAAAATCATTTGGTCCAAACACATTTTCATTCTCTTATCATATCCTTCACGAATTCTGTGAACCTAGTCATTTTCTTCGAGCAAAAATTGCGTTTCAAATAAGCCTTTTACTTATAGCTTCTTCTATGATCCAATGAAATTTTCCTCTTGGCTTCAACGAAAGCAAATTCTATGAGTTATAACACCAAAAAATTGTGTTTCAATGGAAACTCTTTGGCACAGAATTGCGAGTGCGGAACCGGATAAGAGGGCATCCGACCCGCCGTGGCTGCAAACACTACTCAGGCAGTGCTGCCAGGCCAAGATACTGGTGGCTTTCGCAATTCTAAGCCAAAGATAAGAGGGCATCCGACCCCCTTGAGTAGTAAGGTTTAAGTGGCTGGATGAGGGTTTCTTGGGAATATTCAAGGTTGTGGCAATATTTTGATTAAAAGTCAGTAAGGTTTAAGTGGCTGGATGTTTTATTATATGGTGTTTTTGTCTATGTGTTAGTATTTAACTAATTTCAGACTTATGATGGTAAACTTGTCAGAACATACATGTTTGTTCATATATCTTATAACGTACTGCATTCTTTTTTTGGCCTGGCCATTCGTTGGTTTGCTCCGGCAGTGATGGACTTTAGGTTTGGGTCAATACTGGACCTGTTACAATAAGGTCAATGTTAATGTGTAGGTACCAAATTAAAACTTGAGACCTTTATGAACTTCATAACATAAAATACCAAAAACTATTTACTGAGATGGTATAACAGCCTATTAATGACAGTTACATTTGCAAAAAGAAAATATACCTTATTATCACTATCAACAGGAGTATATCCGCAGCATAATCGATTGTCTTATAAAATAAAACACCATGATCTTGTTGGGCTGTTAAATGCTATTTTGTGACACATAGACCTGCATACTTCATGAGATCTACGTCTCACAAAATAGCATTTAACAGCTCAATAAGATTTGTGTTTTATTCGTTCTTTTTTAACGGCTAAGGCTTCTTGGTACCTTCTTCACCATCTTTGAATGCTGAAAATATATTGTGCATGATACTCAGATTTTGACAATATATTTTTCATAATGTGTTTATCAAACGAAATCGACCTGTTGGATAGGTCTTCGAAAATATCTCATAAACCCATAAATTCAAACCACATACCTGTAGTTAGAGCATCCTCGTAGCCTGATACTGCAAATAAAAATATTATGACGGTGAATTGGATTAAATATTGAAAAATCAGAATGAATTGACAATGACGCAAACAAAGTTAATCATGGAATCAGCTAATAATCAGTTTAAGATAGAAGATTGTTTTCCATAGAAACCTTGGAATACATATGCTTGCAAAGATTCGTAAACACCTCAATCTGAACCCGAAATTATTTTTGAAAATATATATATATATACCTATAACTGGTATAAATACCTGTTAAAGTTTACGCCAATATGGTTGTGAGATCATACCTGGGTCTAACATAATTGAATTGAGCATTCAGTGTGTGTAGAATATATAGAATAATACTATCCAACACCTCTCTTTCTCTATCTCTCTGTTTTATTTTTATTTTTTTTTATTATTATTTTTTTTTTATGTTGTTGTCAAACTTCTTTTATATTTGTGACAGCTTGTAAAAATTGGTAAGTATCTCTAAAGAAACAGGTCTTCTATAATATCCTATATCTAGTACATGGTCGAATGGTTTAAAGTATACTTTACCTCCGTATTTTGGAACAACCGAAGACCGACAGCTACAAACATGTTGCAGCAAATAAAGCAGTTTTCCCAATCCAATTTCCAATAGCAATAGGTAGTCATTATAAAAGAACGACAATGAATATTGTAACAGGTTTACAATGAGCTACCTTTTGCAATTGCAAAATGGATGGTGTATATGTTTGTTGCAGCCACACACGCTGAAAACCTGAAAATTGTAACAAAATAAACGAATCATTCAGTAAGGTAAGCTACAAAACCACGAAACAATAACCTTATGTCAAAAGGCGTTTTGCTCAGTAGATGGTTAGGAATAAAAAAAACAAAGGACCACGTACTTTTTTTTTAAGTAAGTAGCCATGCATTTAATGTCCCTTGAAGATTGTTATTTTTTTTAATAGATAAGGAAACAGATGGTGGAGATTAAAAATGTTATCATCTACACCATGCATCTTTTTTTTTTGTCGTAAAATATTGACATGCACAAAGACTATTTTTAAATCAACATGGAGTTTCTGCCAACATAACTGGAACAAATGTGAGGCTGTAAAAGTTACCCTCAGATCTGTGCTTCCATGATTCGTTTGTGAAATCCTGTTAACTTCCATCCAAACTCAGTCTTGTATGAACCTTCGTGGTATGCAACACATAATTCTTATCCAAGGCTGCAACATAACAGAGATGAAAAAAGTTGTTTCATGTTATAATTAACGAACGACTAAATTAAAATTTCAGTTCAGTTTCACTCAAATAAAAAGATGCAAAATGACATTACCTACTTTAATAGTAGCACATGGATTCTAACTTAACGTGCAAAAGATAAAGGTTAACCAACATATACGGAACCATGTACCTAGAACATAAAATGATCGGTAAACGATAAGAACAAAGAAACAAATTCTAATAGGTACAGTAGTAATGCAAGCGGATACACCTTAAGATGTATCAACTATTGATATTTTTTGTTTCCTTATTTTGTTTATTTTTTTCTGTTCTGATTCTGGTGTTGTAACCTAAGTTGTAACCACATCGATAATGACCCAAAACATAGTAACAGTAGCAAACATATACCAAGTAAAATGCAAATAGTTAAATAAATTGCAAATAGGTGACTAACGCGAAGTTTAGACGTGCAAAGTAAGAAACCTTACTTGAAAGAAGACATTTGTTGCCTATCGAAAACTGCGAACACGTTGTGGCTCACATCAAGTGGACATCGCCTCAGGCCTAGCAAACGACCAAGTTAAAATGAATAAGTATATAAGCAATACCTAAAAGAGTTTTTACAAAAAGAATTATGTAAGAGACAACTTTATTTTGAACCAAAGTAACAATACATTAGATGGTAAAAAAAATACAGATTTGCATTGTTAAAATCTCAGCGTAATGTTTGTGAAGGGCTTACTTTTCTTTGTCTTGGAGTGCATCTCTCAAATATCCAAGATCACTCGGCGCATGATCTCTCAGCAGGTGGTCTGCATACTATCTCTTTCTGTGGCATTCTTTCTTCAGACCATCCTCCGGTGGCATGAGTCTACCAAGTGAAGCATCAGCCAGGACCGTTGCACTGTAATGACAACCCAACTTTCAATGAATGAAATCTTATGCAAGGCTATGGAAAACAATCACAGTTCATCATAATTTTTTTTTATAAATGTGTATATACTAAAAATGTTAATCTACTTAAAAGGGGTGCTTTTTACTGTATGTTAGCTTGTCAGGGTAATTCTTTTTTCGAAGGTGCAGTTTAGCACTTTTCGGTAAGTGGAGCAAACATATAACAGTTATTTGCTTATTCTGAGCTAAAGTAACCATGTTGTAGAGGTTCCCAAAATAATCCGGAAACACAAATAAGCTTATAAGGCCGCATATAAGCTTAAACAAACAGTCCCTTAATTCAGGCCTATAATCAAAATCCATAATCATACATCCAAACACCCCTAATAAATTTTTTATATAATGTGGCTAAAAAAAATAACTAAATAAATACATGAATGTATATATAAAAAAATAAATAATAACAACATTAATTTTTATATACCTCCTCGAGGTCGTCGTCATCCCTATCTTCAACAGCATCTCCTAAACCATAAGAATGACAAAAGAAAAGCAGTAAACAATCTGGCATTATAAACGATAAATTAAAAAAAATAAAAAAAAAATGTATGTAACAAACCTCAGATCTCTGATTAAGGTGTCGTATTTGCTGTTTGTGGAAAATAAAAAGTTATTTATTTACTTTAGGGTAAAAAAAAAAGGAATCGATTGTTGGTTGATCCCACTTCGTGGTTTAAATCGATTGTTGGCTAAACTCGATTCTTTATGGATCTGGAATATTGTTTGATGAAGATTAGAAGGGTCTGCCGGTGCAAGGATTTGGTGATGAAAAGATGAGATTAGGGGTTACCAAAATTTTCTAGGCGGTGAGGGGAAATAGAATTTTCTAGGACCTGAGAAGAAGTGAGGTGGGTGGTGAAAAAGAGAAACATGTGTCCTGTTACAACAGTGAGAAAACGGGATGCATTGTTCCTAACTCATTTAATCCTGCTATGTTATTATAAAAAGGGACCAACGATATAATGCCAACATGAAGCTTAACAACAAAATCTCTCCAACAACCAATAGCCAAAAAGATTAAGGTGCAAAGTACCCCGTAATAAAATAGCATTGTACCCCGTTAGAAAACAGGTTTTATAATATATACTAATATAGGTTTGAATGTTTAATGAATGAAAATGTTAAGGGTAGAATTTGAAAAATCTGAGTTATTAGGTGTTATGATTTCCTGATGTTTTTTTGTGTTGAGTTATTTGGTGTTAAGCTGACGTGGCGCTGAGTTATTTTTCAACTCAAGTTATGGTACCCTACCCTCTTAGACCTTCTCTTTTAAACTTTTTTTTAAAGGGAGTGCACACTTGCGACACTCTGATTTGTCTTTGGACATTTATACTTTAAACAGTTATTTTTACATTTTCACTTGTCCAAATATACAAAAATTAGAGTGTCCTATTTTATTAAGTGTGCAAATCATCTCTCTTTTATAAAAAAATTATTAATATACATTTGAAGCAAAAAACCTGACCAAATCAAAGTTTTTAATATCAGGATCTTAAGATCATTTTGAAAGATCGTGATCGTAAAACATGATCTAGAACGTAAAATATCATTTTGCTAAAACTAAATAACATTGAATAGATCAAAATTGTATAAAGTTATTCCGTTATAATAATTTTGTATTTAAATACACATACATAACAAATTAACAAAATATATTTATTCGACGGTTATCGGTTATGATCACATTAATCAACTTTCAAAGATATATGTTTAGTAAATGTTTATGTTAGGAGACAATAGACTGTTATACAATAAAAATAGCACAATAATATAATTAATACTAGTACAATTATTTAAATATTTAGTTAAAAATTTTGATGTATAGTATACACGGTTTGGTTAACTGTGGATATCAGAAAATAAAAACCGAAACCCAAACCACGATAAGCGGGTTTTTCGGTTTCGGGTTTTGTTTGTTTTTTGTTATTTTTTTTTTGTTTTTTTNTTTTGTTTTTGTTTTTTTTCAGTTTCAGATTGAGTCGTTTGGCTTGATTTGTCATTTTTTCGGTTTTTTTTAACACCCCTACTATAACCTAGGATTTAACTAGATCGCGAAGTCCGTAAGGTGGCAGCATGTCAATTGTATGTTTCACAGGCCTTATATTTTGTTTCTTTATGCATCTTGCGAGCCAATGTTATTGCCATTTTGGAAAGTATCGAAAAGTGTCTCAAAATTGCTAAAACATACTCCGATGCATCTTCATAATCTGTTCATGTATAGCTTTTTACATGTCTCATGTATCAATTTAAAAGATCCATAATATCTTTCTTTCCACTTTTCTTTTTAGACTCCCATGACTTTCACGGCTCTGTAGGATACTATATTAATTTATCCCCTTTATATAGAATAAGAATAAAAATAAAAGTAAAAACAAAAATGAACTTCTGAATAACAATGAAAGCCACCGACTGCTGAATATAAAGCACTGAAATCAAACATGGATTGAGAAGATAGCCACTGATTATGTAAGCTAACATGTTCTAATGCGAGTTTAGGAAATGAGTATTTTGGTATAAAAAGAAAAGATGGAAAGAGAAGCGGAGGAGATTGAAAATCCACCTCATTGTAGGTTTGGCAAAACCCATATAATATGAGTTTAATATGGGTTTTCTAAAGCACATGGCTGATTAACAAACAACATATATAACTTTAATCCTTATTCCATCAATCCTATACCCACAGAAAGAACAAACACAATTGAAATACGTTTGCATAAAGTAGATACTAGTCAGGCAAAACCTTAGAAAACATTTACGGTATTATCTTCGATTACCTGAAAGAAAACTAGGAAAAACAGTTTTGAACAAGACAGTTCAGACATGCTTTTTAATGACTTGGATTTGCAACACAATCCCAAACACCCTTAGGATTATTTTCAATGTACACGTTCTAAACCATGATCTTTGCAACTACCCATAAAAACTGAATGCTTTCTCCAAATTTATCTCAGGCGTTTCCTATAGATGTCTGTCCTAATTTCAGATATAATATTTCCAACAGCCCATTGTTAATTGTCATATTAAAAATAATAACAGCAATTATCTTATTATATTACAACAATAATCATAACCATGAAAAACACCTTCTGACAAAAGATACAGAAAGCAAACTTACAAGACAACAAAGGAAAGAATGTGTCTCTCTTTAAAAGTAATGTAGATCAAGAAGCCAAATATTATTTGGCAACTCAACAATGCCCGCGACCACCACATTCTGAGCACATGATGTTACCTGTTCCTCCACAACCTGCAACCACAAAACTTTTGAGTGAGCCATATTCCACAGGAACCAAATCAGAAGAGGAATGATTAAAGAAAGTGATACTCCATGGAGGTGACAATTTCATCCCATTTATTTATATCTAATGAGTCAAAGGGGTTATTATAGGAACATGTTGAATGGGTAGAAAGTCTTCCAATATGAGATCTGTTTCTGATCCTAAATTGTTTCTAATCCAAATAAAACAAGTAATTATAATAAAACATAAAAAGGAATAGTTACCACACAATTAAAAAAAAAAGGCTTATGGTCAAGCATTTGTTATCCGTTCCAAAGTGTGACCTGTAACCAGTTACCACCAGCCCATATTGCCACCTCTATTATAATGGCAAAATGAGCCATTTTGGACAAAGACGCAAAGTACAATGGTTTTCATTTGCATTTACACATTCACTATTCGTCCAAAATTGATTCAACAATGTTGGATTATTTTCTCTTTTCACAAGAACGGTGGTCTGTTTGCAACAAAAAGTAAGCCACTTTTACAAACCACTGTACGAAAACGATGCTCTTACTAGGGACTATCTACAGAAAGTTACAAAAGACTACTCTGCATGTTTCAAAATTTTAGATCAGATTTCCAATATCGATGAACAGTTTCATACCATATGCTTATTTGTGGGGACATCAACGCCTTCAATTTGGGTGTAAATCCCTCACGGGTCAATAAAATATTTATCCATAAGGAAAATGGGTCGAACGGGTTAACAGCCACCGGACATGAATGATATAAAATGAAACCTTACACATATATCGAAAACTCGTATCCTTATTTATACTTATCACCCAATAAAATAATAATAATAATAATAACTTGTATAACAGATAACTTTCCAGCATGTAGCAGTTAAAGATAGTACCAGGTGGCAAAAAAATTTTGGCGAGCAGCTTTTCCGGCCATTAGGGAAGGTCCGGTGAAGGTGCTCCAGTGTTGGTTGGTGGTGGCAATTATTAGTTATAATACATTCATTTTTTATTCTGTCTATACTCTATTGGATCATTTTCTCTCTAACGTGTTCATTGATAAGACATATATGAAGTCTAACAATGGCAATGTAAGGGACTGATGGTGTGTCTTTTAATCTAATATTATTTCTAGAGAGAAATTTAAATACTTGTTTAGTTGCAAAAAGTTGCTCTTTTACAAAAGGTCTCTATAACGTGTCCGGACACTAACATTGTACCATCATATATGTGTGTTGATTGAATAAAGTATTTGTGAGGCGGCTATACTTTGTGTATTAATTTCGAGCGAATTTTTGCACGTCTATCAGGAACATCTTTTTGGGTAAAGGGCATTCCACCCGGTAAAATAATCTATCAGGAACATTAGACTTGCAAAAATGACAATGATTGAAAGGAAAAATCCAAATGCACAGATGACTGTATGGTCATTTGAAAATCCACAAAATATACAATGTTGTTCTTTATATGCTTGGATTGTGTAATAATGGTACATTGCAGTATATCTTTTCAGAAGGAGACCTATCATGAGGTACTCTTAAAATCCAAATGCACAGATGACTGTATGGTCATTTGAAAATCCACAAAATATACAATGTTGTTCTTTAAATGCTTGGATTGTGTAATAATGGTACATTGCAGTATATCTTTTCAGAAGGAGACCTATCATGAGGTACTCTTAAAATCAAAAGTAGCAAGAGACCCCTTTTGTGTAACATGCCAGTTTTAACTTTCAATGCACTATATACAAAACACCCAATTATTCGATTATCCTATCCAGGACGTAAAACAATTTTACATAGCCATACCTGCAATGCTGCTGCACAATTATCCCAACCTCTCCCATGGTCAAGAATCGTGGACATGCCCCCTAAATCTGTTGTCTATTACCTTCAAATTTCAGTGTATTTACTTCTTTTTATCGAGATCTGCTGATCTCGAATTCAAAAGCTCCAATAGTACAATTCCAAGGGTAGTAAACATCAGTGTTCCCTTGTAACACTGGCTAAAAGAGATCAAGTGCTTAATCACAGAATTTTAAAATTTATGTAGGTTGCTAAAAGAAAGTGGGTTGAGAAGACAAACACGTCAAATGGGTAAAAACGCCCAAAAGACAATACACACTTTAATTCAGAAATTATGTTTGACTCCCTTCTGTGAAAGTGAAACATTAGGTTTCACCAAAACCAAAATTGGTAGTGGTCAGCATAAAAACCGAAAAAATTGAAACCAAACTGAAAAACCAAAAAAAAAAAAAAAAAAAAAAAAAAAAAAAAAAATCGGTTTTTTACTTTTAAAACCGAAAATTTCGGTTCGGTTTCGGATTTTGTCCAAAAACCGAACCATAAAAATCAAACCAAATCGGTTTCATTATATAAATAATATATCTAATATAATATAAAGAAAAAACTAAATAAATCGAATTTACAATTTCATATTCATTATATGAGTGGATTTAGTATATATTGTCTCACCCTTAACGTTTATGTGGTGCTTGATGTGTATGTGCGTTTGCTAGACAATATATCAATATGTATTCGACAAAGATCATACTATGTGTGTTTCACTTGCATGTGTGTGTCTCATGTACATATGTGTATGTCTAGAAATTTGGTATAACATTATTAGGTTGGGATTGACAAAAAATGAACAAGAATAACCAATTACTTAAAAACAAGTTTGTTGGTATAAATTGGCCACACCCAAATATAAACGGATAAAAACCGAAATAACCGAACCGAAACAGAAAGAAAATGAACAGTTTCGGTTTTAGGTTTTATAAAACTTGAATATTTCGTTTCGGTTTTGGCAAAAAAAACCCACGAAACCAAACAGTGCTCACCCCTACAAATTGGTAATTATTATCAAATTATTAGTTACACATGTTATCCTGCTAAGATTGTTGAAACTAATTGACTAGAACTTAAAATTTTAAGAGACGATTATCATGCAAAAATGGTTGAAATCATGAATAATTTTTTTAATTTCCCTTACTTTCTTCCTTCCTGGTGTCGACATCCTAGGTCTTATTCTTCATGTCGAAAGGCCAACATATATCATCTATAAGCATAGTTATTTACTATAGATAAACAACAACACGATTCACTGACTCATAGGTCAAACAGATTGATAAACAACACATAGGTTACCCTTGTCCGCTAATCACCACCCTTAACCATTCATCGCTGGCTTGACTCTATCAAGTATCAAGTATCAAGTATCATGAAACATCTCCACCATTACAACCATTATCATCCTATCACCAAAGACTCGTAAAAACCCACGAAATTATACTTAAATCCAACTAACACGACAATCAAACTCAATTTAAAATGAAACCTGGTTTTAAAACAAGTCAGAACCCTAAATTTCTTCACAAAATCGTAATGTCTAACCTGATTGATAAACATTGCTTGTTTCCTTCCTTCAAAAATCAAAAACCCCGAGATTAACATAATCAGATTAGCCCGAGGGATCATTACCCCGATCGAGGCCATGGCTGAGTAAACACAATCTATGTTCGAAAATCTAGCAATATTAGCTATGACAGAAAGATCAAGGCAAATAAACACAACAATCCATGGTGGTTGGACGGTAATGGACTGCAATCTCCGACGAGAGGGTTAAAAGCTAAAAAGCGGACGGAATGTTAATTGTTGAGTGGAACACTGGGTCTCCTCATCTTAATTTGAAATGGGGTCCACATTATAAATGTATTATTATATAGTATAGATAAATCTATTACTTAAAGTAGTCACCATGTGCCAATAACTAAATCAACTACTTTTCTTAATATTACAATTTGAAGTAGAAAAAGCACATCCTGACATTATTTTCCGCATCACATTCACTTACAATTGATTATCATCTTCTAATTACTCTCAATTACCACATAATCAGTTTTAAAGCATCCATCATAACACCCTTAACACCCTCTAAGACCATATTTCATGACAGTGCATAGTATAGGTTTGTTATGAAAAGCACGCAAGTAAGCAAACTCCTTAGCTCAAGAAAAAGTATTTCAATGCAAGTAATAATGTGGGAAAGGTAGCAAATAGAAGTTTACCTAGGCATCTAACTTTGACAATGATACCCTGACTCTCCATTATAGAGTCGACATATAATCCAGATCCAGAGCAAGTGGCACAAAGGACAGCACCCTTAGCTTCACAACCAGGACAACGTGTTTTATTGCCGATGTTCTTTTCACCTAATGACAACCCAACTGGTTTCTCAATTATCTCCTCTGGAATAGCCTTATCATAACAAAAAAGAGACTCAAGACTGCTTAATCTTCTGTTCATATCACCTACTGTGTTTGATGAAGACTGCAAAATGGAAAAGATCATCAGCAATTTACTCACACCCAAAAGGATGTCAAGATAAAATTCATGCGAGATTGCAAGTCAATATTAATAAAAATAACTTATATCCTATGTTAGGTTAGTCTAGATGCATATTTGAGCTGAATAGGTTCAAGTGAGGATGCCACCCTGCTATTGAATCTGTGGCTATCACATTAACTGCCATGTACCAAGTGTGTCTCAATATTTAATTTTGTGTTTTAAAGCTACTTATTGTGGGGGTTGCAGCAATATTTAGTTTTCCAAGTTTCTCGGTAAATGTATTATAATTTTGAAGAACCACTTCCATACTAGCTGCTACAAAACTAACTGTCAACATCTAAAACAAAATGAACCAATTACCCCTTGTTTTAACTAAACTTGAGCAATTTTTACTCAAATCTTGCAAGAACTTGAGTACATTTTTCACAAGAATGTTTTCTTTGGTCATTTTATGCATTACTTTCATATTTCATTAGCTATCTCCAAACACCAAAATAGCTTATAATCTGATTATTGCAACCAACATCAAACTGCAGACACGCATTTAAACACTATGAAAAGTGTTATCCAATGAGATTATGCAAGAAACTCAATGAGATTCTGCAAGCAAGTAACGTAGATACCTAAAAATAGACACTATAATATTAGAGCAACTACAATTTGATCTCAGGTATCACAATTTCAGGGCTATTTATTTGAAGAAAAGGCACTCTGTATTCCATAATTATTATAGATTTATAGAAAACAAGGAATCAGGTAAAGATTTTCGAAAGTGACTTTTTTCATTTTTACGTTTTCTAAAAAACACAATCCCGATTTCCTAAATTATAACTGGAAAACACAAAACACTATTGTTATGACCTACATTCAACGTTGGCAAGATGTTAGCATTGGTAGGATTTCCTTTTGATCGTCGTGAAGATCTAATTTGATCCACTACAACAGTTCCGACATGATCGACACAAAACACCATGTGAACACGTTATCTATATTTTCAACTCTATTCTATAGATGGAAACTAAGAAATAGTTTCTTCAAAATTAAGAGATGGAAAACTATGAAATATTTTCTTCAACTAAAGATCCCCATAGCTGTGTCTATTTCCAGAAACTATAGTGGTGTGTTTCGTTACAAAAACACCCCTGTTTTTCACAATAAATATTGTACAAAACAAGAAAAATGGAAATCGCGTTCAGATTAGCTCATACCGAAAAAATTCCCCACAAAACTCAAAATTTGTATTTTCTATGAAAACAAAAAAAATTATAAAACACGTTTTTTAAGCTGTCCATGTAACCCAAGACCCTCCTTTAGTTTCGTCATAATGGGAAATTACAAAATCATCTTTCTTTCTTTTTTTAACAGCAAGATTATATTAAAAACTCAAGCACGAAGCTCGAGATGGGGAACTTTAAAAGACGTGTTACAAGCAGAGATAGGATCATAGATGCATACATTCCAATCAGTTAAATTTCCTGTTTCTATGGGTAATCCACGATAACGAAAGGGTTTTGAGGTTATAAGTAAAAAAAAAAAAAAAAAAGAAAGAAAAAAAAAGAAAAAACCCTCTATTTCTAAAACGCCAAGTAGCCATCTTAAATATTAGAACCACCAAACCAATGATAGGTTAATAGAAACTTATCTAAAAATGCATTTTTTTAGTACACCCAATAGGAACATTAGGAAAAATTTTGTTTAATCTAATATTTATCCTATTAAATACACTAAGCTTGCGTTTGTTTTTTCAGATGTTTTATGTCAACCATGTCTACGAGAGAAGAGATGGATTTGAAGTCTTCTAAGATACAAGAAGCGATAATCAGACAAAAAAGAAAATCTACAAAATTGACGAGGAAAAAAGTCATTTTTGCCACTTATGTCTAAAAATAAAAAAACACACATCCTTTCTTTTTCCTCTTTCTACGAGCAGAGGAAAAAACAAACGCGCTTGTTTCATTTCTTCTTCTGCTCGCAACAAAAGTGAAAAGAATTGCTTTTTAGAGAGAGAAAAAAAAATTAGTAATAGTTGATACATTTCAAAGAAATTACCCCTAAACCTACATGCGGTAAGAAATAAAAATAAATCAAATGCAAAATGAAGAAAAATAATACTAACGGGGGGATGAGGTGCACCATTTACAGCTTCCATCTTGACACTTGAATTATTTCTACCATAGCAAATCGATTTCCTCAAAATAGAATGTTTGGAACAAGGAACAGATGATGATGATAATGATGAAGTTAAGGTAATTGGTTTTGAAAACTTTAAACAACACTCCATTTCTCAATTCAATTATTTGTATGTACTATAAATCGTTATGAGTGAAGAATTATAAGGGGATTTTGGGGGGAGTGATCGATGAGATATCTTCTTTTTGTCACCTCGTAGTTAACGGCCTACAGGTTTTAATTTTCTTTCAAAGTCCCTAAACTAATAATGTCTACTTAATTACACAATTCTCTTTATTATATAAAGAGTAAAAATACACAGTTCGTCCTTAAACTTTACCAAAAATATCACGTTCAGACAAACCTTGGCTTTTTTCTTTTTTTCTTTTTTCTTTTTTTTTTCAACGGTACATTTAATCTAAAGCGAGCCAAAAGGCAAAAGTACATGTTGATACTGTATACAAGTTGGGCAACGGCTGGCTTGAGTTAACAACTTCCGGCGTATTTAGTGCTTGGAACCTGCGCACTAAAACAAACACAGAACACCGTTAGGCTTTATGACGGGATTGTTTCCCCAGATTCATCCTCCGGCGTGAGCATAAGTAATCGAGCTTTTAGGTAAAAGGTTTGAATAAGGGTTGTGTATCGTAGCCTGTAGACGGACCTGGGGCCCTCTATTTATACACAGAAACCCTAAATGGTTTTCCGTGTTCCCACATCCTTGGTCTATCCGATACTCTATTCCAAAGTAATAGGAAGATACCGTATACCAAGCGCGTAACGTCGTTTATGGGCCTTTGGACCTCTGTGGCGCCTGAGCAGCCATCCACTTTGTTGTGGGTTTTTAGTAAAGCTTCGCATTCGTGGCCGGCATGGGCTGACGAATTGTATGTATAACCGGCCCAAATTCCGTAGTGCGCGCCTTTGCGTAATGGATGGGTTCGTGCCGAATCCATCACCATGACGCTCATCACTGCTCCCCCAGTACTAGCTGGCGGGGTAAAAACCTACGCGGGCTACCGACTGCAACGCGGGTCGTCAATGCTCTAGGCCTCGTGGCGGGAGAATTCATACATTTCTTACGCCCAAGGAGCCCCGTTTCGCATGCTCACCTAGATGTAAAAGTGGCAATCGTCTGCTCTCGGAAACTGGGGGAAGGTGTTCCACGTGTCCTGATGACCGTTTTGTTTCTCACCGCACGATGCTAGTAGGTGGATTCCACGTGGTCCAGATAATCGCTGGTGAGTGGGAGCAGTATCATAAGGCAGCGTGCATTTTCACAGTGTTGAGGGCACCGTTAAAAAACACACGAACACAAATCTTACTCATCTTCTAATTTGCAACAGAAAACTGTTTTACACTAACCACTGCGCATATGCTACGGGTATAAAAATGGTTCTTCCCAAGATTGACCGGGACGTTCCCGTCAACCCGTTCACCGGAGGCGGATTTTATAGACTGTTTTGCTCCGATTTTATACATAGCCCCCCGCGGGTCGCCATGCCCCGGAAGTTACCGGATCCCAAACGCGTCTTATGGCGGACTTCCCTGACGGGAAGGTGGGAGTGTACGCCACGTTTATTTCGAATTCGGCGAATCAGCGCGTACCCCTTCACGGGTTCCTATGGGAGACATAATTGTCGTACTAGTCACGGATAAACATCTTCCCAGCCTTGCACTGTTATAGTGCACGGCGAAGATTACCACTTTGAGATTAATTGCCGTTTTACTTGCAATTAACTCCCTGACATCTAATTACGTCGTTCTACCACCGCAGCTGGCTGAATGGAGGACTGCTCATGTCCGCAACAGCGTCCGGGTCCGGCTTCCAGGTGCTATACCGAGCCACTGGAATTCGCTCAGCGCGAACTGGAGCGAATATTTTCTTGCTGGGGTCCGACAGAGTGTGTATCCTTCGACTTCGTGTTCCAGACACAAAAGAGCTCTAAAAAAAATTTCGTAGGGATGAGCGCCACTCGAGGGCATACAGCACCGCGGATGCGCAGACTATTAATGCGAATCGTATTGCAATAGCTGCGTATCCAGAAGAGTTCTTGGTGCACATGGGCATCAGCCAGAACTTCTTCTTGCCGGAGACGGAAGTGCCAATCTTTTTGGACGGTGATGGCCAGGGTGGGTGCTCATCTTCCTGACCCCTTCTATGGGTGCTGTAAGTCTTCATTTGTTTTGAAATGGTATCTAACAATTGTTTTTATTTTTGTTGTGCAGAGATGGATCTCTTCCAGGTAGTTCGCGTGGAGAGGCCGTTGGATCTTGAGATCGGACACCGGCAGTTAGTGGCGGGGGAGGAACCTGTCATTCAGGCCGCAGCCGGGCGTACGCTGGAATTGGAGCTGGGAGAGGGCGAGGATTCCGGCCCCGTGGCTGAGGAGGTCGCGCCCAACTTAGAGGAGGTAGTGCCTGAGGAGGCCGTACCGGAGCAGCAGGTCCCTCCTACTGAGGGAATAGTTCCGGAGCCCGTTGTCTCGCACGCTGATTCATCCAGCAGCGTGGAGATGTACGAGGTTGAGAGGCCGGAGCCGAGCACGGCGAGGAAGAGGAAAACTTCCGCTGGTGATGGTGAGGGGTCCTCCAGGAAGCGCCGTGTGATCGGCGAGGAGGATTCATCTGAGGACGAAGAGATGT
>LBNU01034722.1:6578-22780 GCA_014162995.1 Artemisia annua
TCCTTCATTGGACTGAAAAGTGATTCTCTTTCTTCTTTCAATGTTGGATACGGCTCAGAATGAATATTTTCAACAGATTGCTCAAAATTCTGAGTATTCTGGAATGAGAAGTTATTGGCATATGGTTCTTGCTCATATAGGTTTTGAGGAGGAAAGTAAGAATCATTTTGAGGATAATTGGAAAAGTTTGAATTGAAATTTTGAGAATATGAATTTTCATCTTCAAAAGCACAAAACCAACAATCTCCATTAAAAAGACTTCTACCACACCTCATGCAAGTACACCATTGACAATAATTCGAAGTCGGATCCAAACAGTTTCCACATCCATTACAAAAAGGTTGATCGAATGAAGATAAGTAAGGCTGAGGTGGGTAGTGAGAAAAGTTGTTGAATGTATTCGGGTTTTGATCATAAGTGTAAGGATTACAATTCGAACAACATCCGTCCTGAAGATCATTACCACACCTTTCGCACGTGCACCATCGACAAGGTAAACCATAGAATGGTGCACCACAACGAACACATAATGAATCCATGAGAATTAAACAAAAGTGGATAAGAAGATTATTTTTGGATTTTATGTTTTGGAAAATGAAAACCAATTTTGAAAAGGAAAATCTTTTTGGATTTTTGATTTTAGAAAAGTGAAATCAAAAGTGAAAGCAAATTTGAAGACAAAATATTTTTGTGTTTTTATATTTGAAAATATTTACAAAAGCGTTAACTTCTCGAAAGAAGGATCTTCAAAACACATTACTCAAACGATTGAACGACTTAATCTTATCAACCGCTCCCCGGCATCGGCGCCATTTTTTGATTTGTCGCGGGAGCAAAGTGCAAGCTCGAACCACGGATCGTTGTCCCAACGAGGGTTGAACTGATCTCGTCACTCAAGACCGTGAGCTATGTGAGATGAATGGGTTTGAAAGATGATTTTGGTTTAACTATACTACAACGACACATTAAAATGCAATTAAAATAAAGTAAAGCAGTAAAACGACACGAAATAAGTAAACAAGTACTGAGACATGTAATAAAGCGACTAAATAAAGCGGTAATTAAAGTGCGATAAGAAATGAAAGTGGTAAATGAATTTAAAAGACAATGTTTTTGCAAAGCGACGCGAGTAAGACGAACGAAGCAAGGATGTCGGGCTGGAGCCCATGAGAGTCTTTAAAAGGTGATAAACCGGGTTTAAAAATTTTATCTTCTGAAAGGAACGATAACGAAGCATCAACCACGGTAAAAGATGAAGAATCCTTAGTCGATGACAACTTAGTAGGCTCAGAAACTTCTACAATTCTTGATGGAGTCGGATCGACTGGAGTTAAAAACTCATCGTGAAGAGAATTAACCATATGATGAACATTTGTAACCTCGGGTTCCGTAACAGACTCGTCACTATCCTTAATCTGAATATCGAAGAGCGGATTGTCTGAAATCATAGTAAAATCTGGTTCGAAATCAAATAGGGGATTGGTGAAAGTTCTTTTGAAAGTTTCAAGAACTGGGTTATCTGATTCATTTGAGGTTTCATCAATTTCTGAAAGAACATCGATCTCTTCTGGGGAAGAATCGGGAATATTAGGTTCAGAAAATGAGGTGGGATTGCCACACGGGGAAATTTCTTCTTCAACGTACTCGATTTCTCCACAAGACAAGGAAGTATAACCTTCGTCAGACTCGGAACATATCTCATCATGATTATCAATGGACTCATCAATAACTTCATCGTTCTTCGGAGGGAGAGGAGGTAATGGTTCTTCAAGTAATAAACTTTCAAGAAAACGAATATCTCCCTCCGGATCAAAGTTAGCTTCATCAACCGGCTTATCATTCGTATCAACCATATTATCAAGACGATCACTTTCAACAATCTGACAATCACCATTAGAAGTTTCCCCGGACTCACTTTGGATTGGGACAAGGTTCTCAACACTAGACTTATTGAATTCGTCCGATTCCGTTGCCGGAATAGTGTTAAGAAGCTCGTCCCCCATTGTTAGAGAGTCCTCGGGCTCTACGGGAGGAAAAAGAGGTAAATCACAATTTTCGGCCATATCAAAAGTATACTTTTCAAAATCGGGTAAAGACTCCTTGAGCTCGGGCTCCAAAGGATCTGACGGCTCAGAAATATCGGAAACGAGTGTCGAAGAACGTTTTGGAGAAGCCGGAGGTGGGACAAGTGGTNAGAGGTAAATCACAATTTTCGGCCATATCAAAAGTATACTTTTCAAAATCGGGTAAAGACTCCTTGAGCTCGGGCTCCAAAGGATCTGACGGCTCAGAAATATCGGAAACGAGTGTCGAAGAACGTTTTGGAGAAGCCGGAGGTGGGACAAGTGGTGTGCTCTGAGAGCTAGCAGTTTCCACCACTTCCGTTGTAGTCTCTGGTTCGTGTTCTTGAGGGACGTGAAGATAAGGCAATACTTTCTTTTCAGAAATTGATTTAAGCCCAACACGTAAACTTGACGAACTCGTAACCTTAAATCGAGAAAAAGTAGGATCAATTCTTGACTGTTTAGGAGGAACAACTGATTCTTGGACAACTAAAGGTTGGACGTATTTTGCACTTCCATTATCAAGGGAAAGTACCGGGTCCTTGGTCACCTCGGTTTCTCGTTCCATTTCAATCACCGGAGAAGAGGCAGGAGTCGATGGTTCATTATAGATAACAAGAGCACTCGCAAGCTCTAAAGCGGCTAGAATTTTAGAGAAGTCGCCGTCGAGAGATGCCAAAGAAAAATTTTCAACATGTAAAGGTTCACAAGATGGAGTGGGATTGCCACTCGAAGCGTTGATTTCGTTTTCTTCTTTCAAAGTCTCGTCTTCTCTGCTCTCTTCAGAATTTTCCTTATCTTTGTTTCTTCGAAGAATTAACTCTTGATACTCCTTCATTGGACTGAAAAGTGATTCTCTTTCTTCTTTCAATGTTGGATACGGCTCAGAATGAATATTTTCAACAGATTGCTCAAAATTCTGAGTATTCTGGAATGAGAAGTTATTGGCATATGGTTCTTGCTCATATAGGTTTTGAGGAGGAAAGTAAGAATCATTTTGAGGATAATTGGAAAAGTTTGAATTGAAATTTTGAGAATATGAATTTTCATCTTCAAAAGCACAAAACCAACAATCTCCATTAAAAAGACTTCTACCACAACCTTCAAGCAAAGTACCACCAATTATGAAACAATAATAAAACTTAAAAAACAACAAAACCAACAAAAACCCCCCGCAAAAAAATCAACAAAAAAAAAACAACAACTACAAACTCATCACCAATCAAAACAACACAAAAAACAACCAAACAACAAACAACAAAAACAGCCAAAATCAAACAATAACAATGTCCAAACAATCAAAAAACAACCCAACAAGCCTCCGACCAAAAGATCGAGAATCCAAAACACAAGATATTCCCAAATCAGATTACAAAAAGGAATTAGATCGAACATGAAGATACAAAGTCAAATGGCTGAATGTTGAAAGCCGGATACAGTGAGAAAACAGTATGTAGAATGGATCATTCAGGATTTAGAAATCAATGAAGTGTAAGCGCCTTATCAATTCGAACAAAACATCCCGGTCCTTGACAAGGATCCATAAATATTCCACACCATTATCGCACGAGTGACCACACAAATCGCACCCAAACAAACCCGGTAAACAACAAAAAAATCACGACACATAGAACGCCCCCACAAAACAGAAACCAACATAATGAATCATACAAATAGGAGAAAAAAAACAAACAATTTGGGCGAAATAAGCAAGACTTATTTTGCAATTTATGTTTTGGGAAACCTGACAAAAAACACCAATATTTGAAACACGACCAAAACAATTACATACTATGGAATATTTTGCAAAATTTTAGACAAAGTTGAAAATCAAACAAGTGAAAGCAGCAAAATATTAGGAAGACCAAAAAAAAAAAACTAATTTTAGTGTTACAAATATCAACATTATATTTGACAAAAACTATCTACAAAAAGCGCTCCAAAAACTTTACTCGAAAGAAAAGGAAGATCTTCACACCACCACACCCACACTCATCACCAAATAAAAACAAAAACAGACCACCACACATCTAGCAACGCACACCTCACTCCAACATCACCCACATCAACGCCTCTCGCCAAACCATCGGAGCGCAACCACTCATTTCAATATGATATACCATGATCACAGGGAGCACACAGATGCAACCAACACACCGCTCAGCCCACGGGAAAATCGCTCAATGCTCCAACCACAACCAACACGGACGAGGCCTCAGACACATCGACAATCCTCAGTCAATCCCAAACACGTCCAGACCAGCACTCAATGCTGAAGCCCAAAACACATCGACAAATGCACCAGCGTATTCGAACAAACAAGATGCACTTTCTCGCGCTACTCAACCACAACAACCAAATCCACACCCAACCCACATACTCACGGCTACAAACGCACACCCTTAAACATAACAACCTAATTAAAATACCAACCACCACCAGCTCAAAGCACCCAACGTAAACACGCCACACAGACACAGCAACATAACCTCCACACGATACACTGAAGACCCTTAGACATCCAAGCACGACTCAACCAACTAACCGCACCAGGCTCATTACTCGCGCTCGCCCAATCGAAAGTCGAATCACACAACAACTCGACCAATTCTACAAGACACAACCATGCTATTCTCTCAGCACACCACACCCCACGCGACCCACCGAGTCTACAACGTATATCATAAGCTCGCGACTACCAGGTTACGCTAGCCACCCGAATTACTTATCCCACCACTTCCTCCCTCTCCACGAATCACTTAACTCATGTTAACCTTGACCCTTTTCACAACACGGACCCAAACCTAACTCTAAGACGGCAAAGTGATTAATCCTTCAAAGCGCATCTTCCTTATCTTCCAGAAAATAATATATAACGGATCAAACCCACCGTCCCACTACACAAAATAATCTTACGATATTAATCACAAACGCACTGTAATACTCGCCTTAAACTCACCAGAAATAACCACGATTCACTAAAGCAAACAACGTTTCATTAGATAACTACTCACGACTGATTAAAACGTAAAGCGATAAAAGAAATTAACAAAGACATTGTAAACAAATTTAAACGTAAAACAAATAAAGTGTGATAACTAAAAAATGAACAAGACGTAAGAACTTATAATAAGAAAAGGTTACTAAAAGATGTTTAATAGAAAATTTCGGACCAGGCATAACGTTGTTAGGATTTTAGAGAGAAAATAGAACCTCACTCGAAACGACGATGAATATCGGTTAAAATAAAAGCCATAGCTCACAAAGAGCCTAAAAAAAATAAAAACTATGGAAAAAGAATAATAAAGAAAGAAAAACCAAAAGACGCATAAAAGTAAAAAAACCTAATACATTAACATCGCAAATACTAAACTAACATAGGAAACCAAAGTAACTCACGCGATAAGCCTAAATAATGTCTACCCCATACTCAGCTAAGAATAATTTCTAGTCACAACAAAAAATAAAACTCGCTGCAACAAATATATGGTAAACACGAAATAACATTCGTAGTCATTTTTAACTTCATACTCGCTAAATTTGGGCTTCTCATACTCGCTATATACATGTTCTCCATACTCGCTAACTATATAGATCCATACTCGCTGAATTTTACCTCAAACTCGCTAGAAAAAAAAATTGAAACTCGCTAGGAAAAGTTCAAACTCGCTAAAACAATTTTGATACTCGCTAAGAAAATATTTTTTAGTCCAAACTCGCTAAACCCTAATATCACTACTCGCTAGAATTGGTTTTAGAAGCTGGGACTTTTTTGTACGTAAATCTAATGATTAAAATTCATAAAAACTTATAAAGACTCAATAAGAAACTAGTTTTAATCACTAAAAAGCTTATATATAAGCTAGCGACTAAAAAACAAACCCTATCCCATTCTACAAACCATACGAATTCAAAACCATGCAAAGGTGACAAGAAATCATAAAAGCTTTGATAAAAGATTAAGATGACACGAAAATAAGCTCAAGAAGATGTGAAGATTAAAAAGAAAGCTTGTAAAGAGGCGTGTAAATAAGCTAAGGAAAAGATTTAAAACATGAATAATAAACTTGCATTAAAATTAAAGACTTCTAAATAAAACTAATGACTCAATAAAACTAACTCTACTCCTATGAGGTCCAACCCTCTAAATCTAACCAAACACAAATGAAGAGAGGAGAGGATACTTAAGGGAACCATGGTGGTTTCCTTATTTACAAATTGACACTTAGCCCCTTACTCTTCCAAATTGTGTGAATACTAAGCATAAACTAGATATACAACGCTTTTTAACTTTCTAAAATGACATTAGAGTCCTTGTAACTTTGAGGCGATGTGTAGACGAGCTTTCCAAAGATCTTCAATAGTGTAAAAGTGATCACTTGCTTGGATTTAGAAAGTTATAGCTTCATAATCATCAATGAGCTTTGATTAAGCGTTTCTTGTACTTTCTTGAGCCTTTGAGAAATAATTCGTCTTCACGGGCTTTTCTTAAGTAGATATCATCTTTGACTCGGCTCTTTGACACTTTTCCACATCTCGTGCTCGTATTAGGCTTTTTGGTTGATTTTCATGCCATTTATGCAATATCCTTTCCTGCACGATCACAAACACAAAAACACGATATCTTTGGCTTTTAACGTTAGTTTTTGGTCTTTATAACACTTAAACTAAGGTCAAAAGTATGTGTAAAATAGCACATACGTATAAAGGGCTAAGATGAATGACGCGTGAAACGAATTAGAGACCTAAGAGTTTTTCAGAAGGAGACATAAGTCTATTATATATTACTCCTCGCTTAAGGCTATTTCCGAAAACTTTAAATCTAGGTGGTATGGACCTTTCCACTGGAAAAGCTCTTCTAAAAACCGGGGGGCGTTGTGTTGAAGTTGATGATGAGGATAGGGAAATCACGTGAATTATACAACGAGTTAAACATTATCGAAGAGAAGTGTAACGAAATGATCAAGAGGAAGACATAACCTTCAACGATGAAGTGACATAGAAACTATGACTATTGAGTTAAGCCTCAAGACTCGTAAATCACAAGAAAAGCGCTTCTTGGGAGGCAACCCATGCTTTGTGTTGTTTGTGTGCTTATTTTTGATTTTATTTGTTCCGTATGTAAGTTATATTTCCTTGTTATTCGATTCATCCCAGCTTCAAACTAATTAGGATAAAATGCTTTATTTTGTTTTTAACTTTCGTCTTACACTACATATAAAGTATTTTGAAAAGGTAATGTAAGGGAAATTTAAACCGGTTTAAAAGAATCGATGAAACATGACACTCATAACATTTGCATATGTAACATACATATTAGTCCAGGTGTTTGAGTCAAATGCTTGTATCCGAGTCACTAAATGAATTTTTGCAGGAAAATCCAGGATAAGCTAAGTTTTTCCAGAATTTACTACTCCAAACTTAACATGAGACATTCTGTTAGGACTTTCTGACCGGCGTCAGGTTAAAATTTTTTGCAATGTTTTGAAAGTTTGTACTTTCTTCCGGAACCTAAAGTTTGTCCAATTCTTTAACTTATAATCTCAGGTATTGCATATTCACTATCCACAACCATTATATCCATATTATAAGTATATTTTTACGCCTGCCGATTTTACCGAGGTTGGCCTTTATCATATTACAGGTTCACAGGCTTTTTTTGGACAAGAGACGTTATCACTTTTTGAAGCGGAAGCCTTTGCGAACGTTCGTCCTCTCTGAAGAAGTTAACCATGTTACCTTATAACCTCCGTCGGGGTATTTTGTTCTTCTTCATATTATATTTACTTTTACAACTTTGAACTTGGGGGGCAATGACTATTTAATGGGGAGGGAGTTGGAGAGCACACGTTGAGAATACAATTATGCTTGGGTTTCTTTGTTTGATAGTTATTTTGTAATAACAGAAATGTTTGTTAGGCAATTTTAGCGCAAGTTTAAAACTTTTTACAACATTTGTGAACTTGTTTAATGCAGCGGCGCGAGGGAGGGAATCTAATACTAGCACCGTAACATAAAAATTTTCCCCCCAAATCATGTGCGTTCGCCCTAGATTGGTAGGAAAGCATCCAATCTTTGGTGCTATGATGTGTGTACGGTAGCCATTAGAATTCTAGATACTTGCGTTAGGAACCATCTCAAATCAGTGAAACTACATATCGTGTATTAAGATTTACTAACATGATAAGAGGCATTAGGATAACCCATTGTTTTACACCCGTATATTTGTTATAATTACATTGACTTCATTGGTCAAGTAATTCTCCCACACCCTTTGCGTTGTATCCACTTTTGGTACACGATACCCCTAGTACACCCCTCTGAGCCTATCCTTTCGTTTCAATCTTTGAGCATCTTACTCAAAGTGAGAATTTGTTTACACCCCACTAAATGTACACCCAAATCGCCTTAGCCTACCTTGTATGCACCCACCGTTGGTGCATTATTGTGAAAACATTTGTTAAACCCTTAGTTAATTATCCGGTCAATTACGTGGTTGCTAAGTTAAGTCATATCCTTGTACATATTGTTTTGGGACGACTGGGACTCATGGGTAAAGTACTAGTGTAATGGAGTAATGGGGAAGAACAACATTATTACCCCCATACATGCTAAATATTTTAAAAGTAATCCAAGTTTTTCGATTATCTTAATTCGAGTCTTTAGAATAGTAATTGTAAAGTTATGTAAAGATTCAAGTGTAAGGGGAATGCAACTCCCCTATGATGTATTATTTTGGATGGTAGGGCAAGAGTGTATGAAAAAAAAATCGAAAAATCAAGAAGAATACAAAAAAATGCGAAAAAGAAAGTAGAAAAACATACGGACTACCATCCCGTTTCCTTTTATATTTTTTTTAGTTTTTGTTATTTCATTTTTAGTTTAAGATTGAGTCGAGTCTTGACTTAAGCAACGATGTATAGTTCATGTATTTGATCATGATAATTAACTTGCCACCACTAAAATACCCTTTATTCCAACCAAACCGTGTTTATCATATCCCTACACCTTATGTTACAACCCTTTGGAAAGCCCTCTTTGATAGTTTATCTTAGGTGCTTACGCCTAGTGGAGGAGTAATTGCTCCTTTCCCAAGCCTATGGTAATCTATTTGCTATGACAGGTAGTGAGTGTTATTTTCCATTTCCATTTATGAGATATAATTCTATGACACTTGAGAGATGAGAGAATCCAAACACTATTTGTGAGGTGCTAGTGTATGATTTCCATGCTTGTTATGATTAGGGTATAATAACTATTTGTTGTAATTACTTTTATATTCGTGTTAAATGACCCCTAACTCATATTTTGATTGGAATAAAAGCTCATTTGCTTGAGGACAAGCAAATCTCAAGTGTAAGGGTATTTGATGAGATGAAAAGTGTTACGCTTTTAGGGGGTCATTTAAGCCCTAATTCGTATAAATGTGATCCTTTTATGTTTCCTTTTATGTTTCTTTTTAGTTTTTTTTATTTCATTTTTAGTTTAAGATTGAGTCGAGTCTTGGCTTAAGCAACGATGTATAGTGCATGTATTTGATCATGATAATTAACTTGCCACCTCCAAAATACCCTTTATTCCAACCAAACCGTGTTCTTTGGAAAGCCCTCTTTGATAGTTTATCTTAGGTTGTAACACCCCAACCCAAAAAGGGCTAAAGTGTAACATTATGGAGTCAAATCAGAACACAAGTGAAACGGAGATACATATCTAATACAAAGTTTACAAGGGTTACAAAGGGGAAACTAAACAAATTACGAGATACAAAAAGGGCAATGATAAAAGAACTAAGCCCAAGTACAATATACTAAGCCCAACATCAAATACTTCTAATCATCTCTATGTCCAGCCAGTAGCTAATCAGGGTGAAGTCTTCTAAGCCCAAAATAAGATATCTTATCCATAAGCCCAACTTCCTACTAAACCTACCGCATGAGAAAAGAAATGCGGCTGAGCTACGAGAGCCCAGTGAACAGATATGAAAGTAACAAGCAATATAGAATGATATAGATAAGACAATGAAAAGGTAAAGTAAAACATAAAAGAAGTACAACCGAAGTAAGAAGAACCTGTATTAAAGTTGTAAGTATAATGGTCAGGTCAGTTATCCACCACGAGCCCAAGTCAAGTCAAGTATCAAGTCAAGTCAAGTAATCAAGTAACCATGCATCCGGAGGGGAGACCTCGGGATCCCAAGTATAATATGAGGGGATACCTCCAAGGGTTGGAGTAGCTAGCTCCCAAGATGTGAAAGACGTGTATCGCACACACCATCAGTCACCAAGTATATAACAAGTAATATGATAAATCCATCGAAACAAGAAACAAATCTAGGATGCATCCATGCGCCCCAAACGGCCAAAACTTCATCTCCATAACAAGTCAAGTAAAGGGACGGGATAGGTCATCACTCTCCTACCCTAGAGTCATGTCATCGGTGCATCAATGACACGGACATAGAACCCCCATGCCTAGTATACAAGTGGTGGCTCGTAGTCTCAAACTATGGGTCAAGGGTCAAGTCAAGTATCACGTGTCCAAGTTTCAAGTTTCATATCAAGCGGTTCAAGTCAAGTTTCCATATCAAGTATATCATATCAAGGTTCATGTCAAGGTTCAAGTCAAGTTGGTCATATCAAGGTTCATACTGAGAAGGTTCATGTGGATTTCATGTTTAAGATTCAAGGTAAAGGTTCAATAGTGAGAGAGTACGTAGAGTTTAGTGTAAAGGTTCATGTCATAAGTTCAATGTAGAGGTTCATATTAGGTTCCAAATAAAAGTTTATGGCAAGGGTTCAATTCAAATGTTTATGTCAAATGTTCATTTAAAAGAAATCTTTTAATAATGGTTCTCATGAAATAAAGGTTTTCAATGAGGTAGTCCTTAAAATAAATATTCATAAAATTAGTGAAACTTCATATAAAAGTGGTGTTACATAATGTTCATAACCCTCATTTAAAAATAGTTTTTTTTTCCTCAAAACATTTTCATAATATAATTACTAAAAGTTTTCACATCTGGTTATAATATTAAAACCACTTTCAAAATATCAAGGGTTACATCAAGTTCAAGTCAAGGTTTGAATCAGGTATCATAGTATAGGTTTTTAAGTCAAGGTATAAGTCAAAGATTGAAGTAAGTGATTTTAACATAGGGTTCAAATCAAGGTTCAAGTAAATATTATCATATCAAGTTTATTATATCAAGTGTATCATGACAAGGTTATTTCAAGGTTCAAGAATCATAGTGTAAGTTTCAAACAAGGTTCAGTTTTAAAAGGATCATAGCAAGGTTCAACAATCAAGGGAACATAGCAAGGTTCAATAATCAAGGGAACATAACAAGGTTCAATAATCAAGGGAACATAACAAGGTTCAATAATCAAGGGAACATAAGAAGGTTCAATAATCAAGGGAACATAACAAGGTTCAAGATATCAAAGGAATAGGAAAGACAAGAGTGCATGAGAAACCTGTAGATAGGTCAGAATATCTGTACCTTAACGCGTATGAAAGGAAAGCAAATGAATGAACGAACACAAGGAAACAACGTCACACCTCTTCAAATGATCTACACGAAATAGGGATCACTTAATACTTATGTGTTTATTTCAGAAGTTATAAATGGTCTTTAATGATTTATACTTATAGTTATATTCATAACTCATTTTAGGCTTATTTTACAATTCTGGGTCAATTTCTTATGAATTTTCAGACACATCAAATGAACTCCAGAGACTCTCCCAATTTTTCCTGATGTTCCCACATAAGTTAAGTAGTTACTCAAATTTTTTCAGATTTTATTAGTAAGTGTAAGTACCCTTTAAAAATTCACCTTTCCAGACCTACCCAGAAAAATAACTGCACAAACACCCAGAAAGTTTGCATTTGTTTAGCTCATTTATACTCATCAGAAAAATCTAAAAAAATACCAAGAAGTCACACATATCCTATATTTAACCCCTGTAAAAGGAGAGACCTAAACTCTTTATATTTTGAAAATGAAAAATCAAAAACTGCTACTGGTTTTCAGACCCGATTTACTCAGCTTTGACACGTAATCTTGTAAAAATCAGAAAGCTTACCTTCCGACCTCCAATCACCATGAAACTTATATTTCCAGAAAGTAGACAAATAGTACTTATGTTTAGATTGAAAAATCACTTAAAAACACGTTTTTATCATTAACTTATGACCTTTGCAACACGACCCATTTTCTGGACAGCATACTGTTGAGACAGAAACAACACAACCCTACCCATTCTAACCCATTCGACCCATCATTAAATCCTAGGGTTTTCCAGGTTCTATTTAGCCATAATTAATATCTAATTAATGTTCCTATTACTGGTTTTAATGACAACATTAGGGCTTGAATATGCTAGGTCGATTAGGTCAAACAGAAAAGAATATAAAGGGGGTCGACATCTATGATTTCATGTGAGTTTCAACATGTTCTTCTTTTCTTTTCCTTTTTAGTCGATCACAGAAATACAACCATGAAATAAAAATGTTTACATGACATCAATTAAGAGAGAATAAAGAACAAGGAAGAAAGGGTGTTACCCTTTTTGTGTAGGTCTCGACAAAACAGAAACACAAGGACGATAGATCAAAATGAAAACCAATCAACCAACCCTTATCCGTCCTAGCCTATAACCAGATCAAACAACCCTCCTTGCTTCCTTCCTTGATCTCGTACAGGACAGAAAACCCACCAGAATATGTATGCCGCTTATTATTATTTTTAGGGTTAGGGTTTATGTAGAAAACGTTTTATGTTTTGTGTTGTGAGAAAAAGAAACCGGCCCCTCCCTTTATTATTTTAGTGGGTCGAAGTTGGGCTAGGAGGCCCTAGGAAAGACATGGGCTAACGAATCTTGGGCTTTGTTGGGTTGTAGTAGTATTTTAGTTGACGTAACCTAAAGAAAAAGGCCCAAAACAAAAGTCGACGAAGCGTTAATGGTTTCTCGTATTTTATTTATGTCACACAATTATTTTGGAGTTCTAAAATATTCAAAGATTTCTAACATGACGTTTCGTTAACATTTTAGGGATTTATAGTTAATTCGTTAAAATATATTCGCGTTTATAATTACTTGTATCGTTTCTTAGAAAAATTTTAAATTATACGTAAAATTAAGATTACGGAATTTAGGGTTTTACAACTCTTCCCCTCTAAAAAAAAATTTCGTCCGCGAAATTGAAGATATACAAATCAGATGAGAACGTATCAAATTATGCAAAACACGAAAACTTGGTTTCTCTTGATCTTATCTTGTCGATCTAGATGTTTTCCATTTCATACAAAAAGGAACGTATCAGGTGGTGCCAAGTCAAATGAATAATATGTCGCATGTAGAGAATGATAGGGATATTCCCTCGGAAGAGATACACGGAAAATGTTATGAACATGCGACAGTTGAGGAGGTAGAGTTAGATGATCGGAAACCTCCCCCGAAACGTACAAGAATCCCAAGCGGTCAAATAATCGCGGACTAACTCACAAAATGTTACTCTTTCAAAAACTCAAACAATCATGCTTCTAATATAACAGTCCCAATTCGGTTTCTCATAGTTCCGATCCTTATTCAAACAAATCATAATATAACGGTCCCACAAACGTGAAACGTATAAGTAGCAAAACATATGTGTATCCCTCCACATGACACACTGGCGTACATACGAATAGAAACAATTCAATCGATAACATTGGACGGTAGAAAGCTCTACAATGAAACCTAAGGTCATTATGAAAATACAGAGATCAACAAACATATCTCGAGGATCCAAACATATCAAATCTTACGGCGATAAGGCAGATCAAACGTATAGGTCGAAAGAACCTAAAGTCTTACTAATCGCAGATAGTCGCCAACGGAAACAGAAATCTAAGGCTTCTCCAAGGCACTCCTCAAGATATCCTATGAACACAATAAGTGCACTTATATGACGTCAGTATTATCACGTTGATCAGGCGTCATAATACCAGCCTCACATAATATGCCCTCATGATGGTCATACTCTATCTCAAGATCGTGAAATAAAAATCTATAAACCACCTAGTAGTCCAACAAAATCCTTGGATTGGCCCTAGTCAAGATCAATAATGAAACAAAGTCGGCAAAACAAGTGAAACTCGCAATGATGTAATCAAATTCAGCAATATAACCAAGAGGAAAAACAAAACTACTCATAAGAGTAACGGAAATCATAGAATGACTATCAGAAGTAAGGTACGTCGTCAAAAGAGTCAATCCATTTATAACATAAATTTCAAGGTTCCAATCTTGAGTAGTCGGTCCATGGTTGTCCATCAGTTCATAGGATGAAAAGAAAAACAATAAACTTGAGTCTGGTTCCTCAAGCCTTCGGTAATTCTTTATGGAATTGTGGTATGGAATTACGAATCTTCGTCATGATCACCGAGCATCCTGTCATTCGCAAATTTTCTTCTACTCTCAATTCATCTTAGTACAACTAAAATGAATAGAGAAGCAAGAATGCGGGTCTTCGACAGGTCTTCTATCACAGCTCTAGGTTTTCAGGTAACACCGCCGCTGCCAATTCTAGGTTATGTGTTAATAGTTCATCTTCTCCAGTCTGGTTGTCTTGATACTCAAACTTGAAATCTCCACATGCTGCATGAGGTATACTCCGTTGATGGTAAGTCAGTCATGAACATCCTCAATAGTAACAGATTTGGGTGATCGAGAGTCATCAGAACATAGTAGAGCAAGGTAGGTTGTTAAAGGTCACAAATCGGATACGGCAGTCCATGGTAGCTTATGAAGGTCCATCCAATCCAAAATTAAGAGGCCAAAGTGAACGAATACGGTCATCAAACTGGATAGATAGTTCATATAGGGTCAAGTACATAGTTTGTCAAGAGTGTCAAGTATACAAGCAAACAGTTCAAAGTGTTGGGATTTGGTTTAGCTCATTAGCACAAGTGATAGGTAGAGTGTGAATCATCGGTAATACGAACATCGTATGGTTGTCACAAGTGAGGTGTACGGGATATCAATTGTCGGCATCATCATGCCCAGTTAACAATTCCATATAGAGATATTATCAAAACCTCCCAAGGAAACTGATTGGCAGACAAGTTTCACCATTCAAAGGGAGGGAACAAAACTCCTATATCCATGGTTAATAAATACCAGAGTTCTCGTAGGGAAGAATTTGATTTTGCAAAGTCAAGTTGAATCAAACGACACATTGTGTCTACCATATGTACAAAATTCAAAGAGTGTGTCAAACACATTATGGTTGAATAATCTTCAGAACAATCAGAAAGGTATCAAAATGCTTATCAAGCAAATCGGAGATGGAGATCAAAGTCAGACAGTGAAACTTAAATGGTGTAAGGTATTAATGTAGTGTCCGGAGTATTCCAACTTACTTGGAAATCAAACATGGGTTGCAAGACTTTCTAACTTCCAGGGTACAAGTCCTTACAAGGCTTAACATAAAGGCAAAGGCAAGAATCAGAGTAATGCGGAAGCAAAGATACATAAGAAATCTCTTAAAGTCTACCCATTCCTTACGGGTCAAAACTTAAGTTCATATAAGGGATTCCTAAAGCAAGTTCTCAAAGCGGTTTACTATGTTCCTACAGTGGAAGCCTAATGGTCCAAAACTCACAGGTCAAGCTCTACGGATGTTGCATCCGCCGATCCAATCCTGTCTCTGATACCATTTTGTAACACCCCAACCCAAAAAGGGCTAAAGTGTAACATTATGGAGTCAAATCAGAACACAAGTGAAACGGAGATACATATCTAATACAAAGTTTACAAGGGTTACAAAGGGGAAACTAAACAAAGTACGAGATACAAAAAGGGCAATGATAAAAGAACTAAGCCCAAGTACAATATACTAAGCCCAACATCAAATACTTCTAATCATCTCTAAGTCCAGCCAGTAGCTAATCAGGGTGAAGTCTTCTAAGCCCAAAATAAGATATCTTATCCATAAGCCCAACTTCCTACTAAACCTGCCGCATGAGAAAAGAAATGCGGCTGAGCTACGAGAGCCCAGTGAACAGATATGAAAGTAACAAGCAATATAGAATGATATAGATAAGACAATGAAAAGGTAAAGTAAAACATAAAGGAAGTACAACCGAAGTAAGAA
>LBNU01034723.1:0-19171 GCA_014162995.1 Artemisia annua
CGTTTGACTTCCTAAAGTCAAACTTGCCATTACATTTGGTGACCAACATAGGCATTGTAAAAATTGCAAATGGCAATTAACCTTTACCATTTGCCGTTTGACTTCCAAAAGTCAAACTTGCCATTACATTTGGTGACCAACATAGGCATTGTAAAAAATTGCAAATGGCAAGTAACCTTTACCATTTGCCGTTTGACTTCTAAAGTCAAAATTGCCATTACATTTGGTGACCAACATAGGCATTGTAAAAATTGCAAATGGCAAGTAACCTTTACCATTTGCACGTTTGAGTCCCTAAAGTCAAACTTGCCATTTTACATTTGGTGAGCAAGTAACTAGCAACATACTTAAATGGAAATAGTTGTCTTAGGGTATTCAACCCATACATTAACTAGAATCAGTACAAGAAATCTACCCCGGCTGTGGGGGAAGCTCGAGGGAGTTTCAATAGCCTCCTTGCCAAATCCCAGTTCAACCTCATGTTTTCATTCTCATCAGCAGCAAAAGCAGCTCATTTGACAAAACATGCCTAAGCTCTTGACCCTTCAATACATAGCTCCTGCTACTCACACCCACTCACCACTACACACCAGACACTGGCTCGCTCTCCATGAATTCTAATATAAACTGGCACCTATAAGACATTTACAGACTTCAACACTTATATTACTATACATCAACCCACGGAAAAACACGCTCCACCCACCACGGACCATGAGTGCTTCAAATGCTCTAACAGAATTCAATATCCTCGATCTAAGGCCAAGTGAGTAAACAGAATCTCTCCTACCAAGCTCCATGATTTAGTTTATATATCTCGAAAATACATGACCAAGTTTCGAAACTAAGACGTTTTCACAATCATGTTTTTGATGATTGAGGCATACAGATATAAGAGATACATGGATTATCATGATTCTTACCTGTTTGTAAAATCCCAACCGGCCCAAAAACCACTGTTTCTGAAATATCGCCATGATCGCTACCTGACATAATAAGATGAGCCAACTTACATTTAAATTTGCAATTAAATAGCAACCTAACATCGGGATGCTAATTTCGGGCGTTAATAACTACACCTCCGAAAGAAAAAATATTAGAATATTATTTCAAAGATTTAGACTACGACTAAGTTGATTGGACAGTATGTCTCAAAGTTGAAATAAAAGCCAATGCGAGATTCAAAATTGGCAAAAAATTAGGCTTTTAATCCAAAAAAATACAATTTTCTTAGAAACTAGGTTAATAATAACCACTGAATACCCAATTAACCGGCCCATAAAAATGCAACCTTCCAAAATAACTAAATGCTAACATGCCTAACAATTACCTTTTAACCCTAAAACCAAATTACCGGATGATATCAACATTGCAAACGCCTCAAAAATGCAACCTTCAAAATTAACTAAAAATCACTACATCCCTCCGACCTCCCCCCCCCACCCTAACCAATTACCTATTAACCCTAAAAAAAACAAATTACCAAAATCAAATTGAAACCTAAATAAAGTTTCAAAAAAAACGTACGCTTTGGCGTCTCAAGTCTCATTTTGCTTGTTCAGTCACGAATGTTCTTCACGATGTTCTTCACGATGTTCTTCACGCTTATCCTAAATCAAGTAAATGCCAATCAAAATTATATTAATAAAATGCGAAAAATAAATGCAAGCAAAACAAGTGTACAACACTTACGGTTCGACGATCTTCTTCCTTCCTCCATTAACATGTGTGTGGAGATCCGATGTTTGTGTGAAGATCGGCCGGCCCATAGTGTGTGAGTTTTTAGATATTTATTAGATCTAAGATTTGGAAAAAAACGAGAAATAGGGGGAATAGATGTTTGGGGGTGGTGGAATGTATTAGGCGGCGAAAAAACGAGAAGCAAATAGAATTAAAAAATGGTAATAGTAAAAATATTATTATTATATTCACTTGTTCCCCTTGCCCCCAAATGAAATCCTTATATAAGATTTTGTGGCAGAAGTAGCACAGGTAGGCACAGGCCGGCCGGTAGCAGCACTTGATGAGCGAATAAAACAAAAACGGGTGGGTCTACTTCAAAATAAAACAAAGGTACCAAGTGGGCCAACCTCATGGATTGGGAAATAGTTGAAGTGATAGCGGGTCATGCCACCGTGTTCAAACAATGAAAGCTGGTAAAGCACGGGTAGACACAAGGTAAGCGAGGGTGCCCAGCATGACCAAATTTGGAATCTGGATAAAAAAATGACCTCAATAGTGGTTCTAAATTCAATTTTTGGCAAAACTTTTTTGGAATTTTCCGCCCTTCATGTTATTAGTGTAATTTTGTCAATGTAATATGCTATTTCTTAATGAAAGTTTCTAGTTTTATGTTTAATCCGTTTTCAAGCACTTCTCTTTTAAGCTCAGTTTAAGTTTAAACTCTTTAATCTCATGTTCTTTAAGCTGTTTTAAGACTATTATAAGCTTTTTAAAGTTTAAATTCTGCTTTAATTCTCATCTTGTTTAAAAAGCCAAAAATAAAAAAAATAAAAAAAAATTATAACACAGAGGGCATATAAGCTTTTATAAGTACAAATAGCCCTCCTTATAAGGTCACATAAGCTCATTGATGCTTATTGCGAGCTTATATAAACTGTTAACTAGACACTACCCCATCAGTATACTTTAAGGTAAGTTTTTCTTTTTAGTTTTGTTCAAGCTTGCATCTTTATAATTGACTAGTGTAGCTTTAGTTCATATTCTGCTTATTTAGCTTGTTTAAAAACTTTAATGAATGCTTATTTAGTGCTTAAATGTTCTGCTGATTGTTTTGAGATCATACTGCCTTTATATTGTGTACCCTGCAATACTGTGTTCTTGATGTTCTTGGTGTGTTTTTACTGTTCAGTTGCCTTTTAATACAGTTAAGTGATGTAGTGTGATCATTTGTTTAGTAGTTTGTGCTTTAAATCTGTCAAAGATAGTGAAATCAGCTTTTTAAGGGGTGTTTGGCACAGTAGATTTTTATTAGTTAAAACCTGTTTTTGTCAAAATTCTAAATTCAATCAGCTTTGAAATAGTATTGTTAGTCGTTTTGAAGTTAAATTTAGTAGCTTCATTTAGTTTTCAATCCTTTTAATCATTTTTTTCAAAGTTTTAATTTTTAACTGTCTTTAATTAGTTGCTAGGTTAGATTTAGATTTAGGCCTCATTGAGTTGTAGTTTTGCTGTCTATTAGTTCATTATAAGATAAATTGCATATTTATATTCTGGCACTAGTACTTTTATAGTCAAAATTTCAAGTTTCTACCCATTTTAGACGTATACTGATTCAGCAGCCTAACTGCCTTAGCATAGGGTTTTCTAGCTCACTTTTTAGCTCATATAGAAGTTCATATTGCCTAATTTATGTTCCTATGTACTCCTTGCTTGCTTATCTTCAACTATTGACAGCTTATTTTCCATCCCTTAGCTTTTTTACTTACCTAAATCTTTGCTCAAAGTCACCCCATTAGGCTGTTATTAGCATTCTTAAAAGTTCACAAAATGCCGTATCTTTCAGAATTCCTTAGGCTATTTCTAGGTTCTAATCTGATCTAAACTTTCCCATATTGCTTTTAGGAGTAGTTTCCTTGCTTAAGTATAACTGTTTGAGCTTATATTTGTTTTAGCTTTCCATCAAAGTGCTTATTTTATAGCTTAAAGTTGGCCTGTGAGGCTATTTTGGCCATAGCCATCGGTTATCTTATTTGCTTCTTTTGTTTCTTTATTGCTCATTAAGCTTTTATCTCTGCTTATATCTGCCTCCCTGTAGCTTATTAGGTTCCCCCTAGTTTGCCTTTATCATTATTCCTCCTTAGGATAGCTTACATTAGCTTCTTTTTAGCTTTTTATGTTTGAAAAATTACTTTTTTACATATAAAAAGCAAACTGATGTCATTTTTTCCTTTTAAACTGTTTATTTATTGAGTTTTAGAAAAAGTTCTAGTTATAAAATTTGCTTATTTTCATGTTTTTAAATAGTTTTTACAACAAAATTTTAAAAATAAAATAAAAAGTAAAATGGCAAAACCAGGGTTCGAACCCTGGTCTGCTCGTTCTCCACACCTCACACAGCCAAACTCATAACCATTAGCACCCTAGGGATTTCTTGTTAAGCCTTGCACCTTTTATTGTTATATAGTAACCTTCCCTTTTTAAGCTCTTATCTGTCTCAGCTTATTTTAGCTTTTTGGTTCTAGCTTTTTCAAAGTTTTTATTTTTCTTAGATTAGAAATATATTTAAGCTTCTACTATAAAAATTTCAGAATTATTTGAAACATTTTTCTAATTTTAAACATTTTATTTCTTAAATCTAGTTTTTAAATAATAAAAGTTAAATAAAAAGTCACAAGAAAAAAATATTTTTCTTTTTCCCATAATTTTTTTTACGTTAGGAACGTAGGAAAATATTTTCATGCCCGTAGGTTTTAGAATTCACTAGTTTGCATTTTAATCTCGTTACGTTACGTTTTTTTATTCCCGTTTTTAGTTTAGATTTACATTTTAGGTACCCCTATGCCCGTTACTTGTTCCCTTAGCTTTATTGGTTGTTTTTACTTGTTATTTTATCCGTAGCTTAGAAATCCCTAATATTCATTTTTATCCCTATTATTTTCACGTTTTTACAATCACGAATCAACAATTCCATTCATCCTTCACTGGGACACGACCCGGGGAAATACTTGCCCGAGTATTTCTTCGGTAAATTCACTATACTAAAACGAACACATCAATACCGAGTTCTTTTACAAGGTACAACCACTCCTATCGTCGCTTATACAATATTTCCGACACTAAGCTAGATGTCGAGTTCTTTACCAAGGGTACAACCACTCCCGTTAGTTCTTTTACAAGGGTACAACAACTCCCGCTATGTTTTGTGACCCAACATAAAAACCTTGTGTTTTATGGCACAAACACATAAACCATCTAAACTATATTGTGATGATACAATGATGATCCAAGACATAAAAGTCTAATGGATATGAATGACTAATCTACATGAACTTCTTGAATAAGAAGTCTTCAATCATTGAGGATGTCAAGTGCCCTTGAATCTTCATATGTTGGAATGCTTTAATGAATGATGACTTTCAGATCTTTAACCTTCTTGGTGGATCATCGAAGTTGATATGCTTACAACAAGATGATGTTTAGAAGCATTAATGATATTATTGAAGGTCGACTCATTGTGTCGCTTTCTACATGGTTTCCTACATGATCTTATGTGTAGTGTGGTTTTTTCATCAGGTTGCAAGTAAACATGAATCTTAATTTACGGCAAACTTACAAGGAGGTTTTCCAACCATGTTCCAAAAACTAACAAAGATAAACCATGCGTTCAAAACCATCGATATCAGGTCATCTAAGTCAACACACAATATGTCAAATCAAGATTAAAATGACATCTCTTACAAGATCTATGACACATTTACATGTTCTTTGACCAAGATAAATTTCCAAATATCTTTTATATTTACTGTCTAGTCTAATCAAGATGTTTCCAAGTCAATACAATCTATGACAGTTTACATGATCTATATGAAACAAGGATATTTTCCATTATGAATGAATACATTTAGCACAAATGTATAATACTAACTTAAAAGGTAAGTTACTTGTATATGAAAATAGTTATTAGCTAGTATATAAATTTATAGTTACTAAAAATGTTTTATGTATTATGTTTTATAAACACATTTTTTATATATTGTAACTTACTAATATTTTCTAGACACCTAATGTGGCACTTATTTTATTTAACACCTAAAGTGTACTTTGACACCTAAAATACTTAAAGACTCCTAAAGATTTAGTCATTCTAAATGGTTGGTCAAGGGGTTTGATCATAATGCCACATAACAAACATGTACGAACCTGTGTTGTAGCATACGATGACTCGAGATGTTGAGACGTGTTGAGACAGAATATGATTACGAGTAACTTGTACATTTTACGTTATGTATCAAGTTATACGTTTGTCATCAATCAAAACAAACAAGACTGTATAGATTAAATATCGTAATATTTGCACTAACAGAATTATCCTTCACCCTTAGACCTAATTAGAGTAGTTTTCAATCCTAATGACACTATTCCCCGAGAGAACGATCAATCCCCCGGTACTTGCCACTTCACTATACTACATCGGTCAGGTACACTGCCTGGTGGGGATTGCAAGCTTCTCAAGATCCCTTGAGAGGTAAAACCTACTGCGTAGGTCGCAAACCACGCATCACTGAAAGATATATTATTGAATCTTTACATCACTAATCTATGAACATACTTCGAGTTTTGGTTTCTTGAAGCACCTACAGATCTCTTTATGTTACCTGACATACTGTATGGTACTTTCTTGCTGGTTTTTTGCTTAAGACTTTGGTAAGAAACGATTTGTGATGTGTGTGATACATGGCAATGAGTATAAATAAGGGATTTTGGAATTCAAAACGTCCAAATAGCAGTTTCCAAGATGCAGGCGTGAATTTAAATCATAGGGGGGAACTTTGGAAGTCTCATTAGCATTTAATGTGTTTTTTTTCAAACTTTTTATGCTGTAGTTGATTATGTGTTATATCTTAATGAAGTGATTAATTATTTGTCACATGTGTTGATGTTGATTATGTTTGTCACATCTTAATGAATTTTAATATGTGAAGAAAACAGATATACATGGTTGTATTAAAAGGAAATTGATCCATGTACAATAATATGTTAAACACAACTTCATTACACTAATCATATGCTCCATAATATACTAATTAATTGCATCACAAAACTTAAAACCATCAACAAATTGAAATACAACACAAATTCATCCAAAATTCCATTTTTAAACTTATAGTTAAGCGGATAGATTGCATTAGCAACAAATTTAATTAGACATAGGACTACATAAACCATCCTATCAACCTACATCGTTTACTACATAACATTGTCTATGGATAAACCCATATGGTTCATCCTACATCACCTAATTACATACCATTGTCTTGTGACAAACCCATATGGTTTATCATACATTAGATACTTACAAAAAGTTTATCCAACTTACAAAAACTTCCAAACATTGTTTCAACCATCAACAAACGTAAAACCATCGACAACCATCAACACACATCAAACCTTAAAACTCTTTGGGACCTGTTTGTGTCATCGGTTAAAAAGAAGCGGACCCTTGCAGCTGCACCAAAGCCGCTTCCTCCCTCAACTCCCTGAAACCAGAGCATGAAACAATTGACACCTTCCTCCTCACCTTCCCTCGACCAGGTACCACCACTGTTCTCTAACGTACTTCGAACACTTTCTGTATCATTTGGTGCTTCACAACATCGACATAGTACCGAAACAAGTTGTACTGTGCACAATCTTTGATGGTATAGTCTTTTACAAAATGTACAAAACTTAGCATTAGTTTTTTGGTGGTTATTCTAACACACATTATGATCTATCAATCATCCTATCAGACAAACAATATCTAAGACAAATGAAAATGCATCAAGTGTGTTACTGCTGCTGCATATTAAGCTTATTAAGGATAAGTCTGCTTATGGAATTCAGTGCTGCTAGTAGTAAGTTACAACTGCTATACATTGCTGCATATTAAGCTTATTAAGGATAAGTCTGATTATGAAATTCAGTGCTGCTAGTACTAAGTTACAACTCCTATACATTGCTACTTGTTTAGTTTGTAATCTCATTGAAATTGCAGCATAACAATTTGACAAATTATCAAAGTTTTCAAGACACTTACAAATCGTCCATCTCTCCATAAGCATGCGGTCAGTGTTCTGTAGAATGCCCCATCTTCTTGGTCATGGACAGTGTGAAACGACCATTTGCACATCCAGTTCATCCGTCGAGGTTCAAAATCTGAATTTAATAATACAAAATGAGTAAGTTACAGATAATCCAAAATGTTACACAGATATCATATACTTGAGGTAGTTAAAGCTAATAAAGGAAAAGATATCATAGTCATGTGGTTGGTGACACAGGGCATTCATGGCAATATTGGTGCTGTATGTCTCCACAGTTGTGATGACCCTCCATCAGGTTCAAACAACATCACATTATACTCCTGGCCCGGGACAACCTGAGTAAAAACCATCCACTGACCAGGGCTCATATCCAAGTCTCGAACCAGTCACAACCAACCACAGCCATACAAGAAGGAGTGGACGTATCGATCATAGAGATGATGACTGGCCACCCTAACATTGTTGTCAGTCGTGTTAGTGGAAATGATGAGGCTAAAAGTGTTACGCTTTTAGGGGGTTATTTAAGCCCTAATCCGTAATTATTTGATAAAATATTGCCTTAAATCGTTCCTTTTGTCATTTTAGGTACTTTGAAGAGGAAATCTGGAAAAGGAAGCATTCTGGACGTTTTTGGAGCATAAAAGTGAAGAAAACGACAAAGTCTCAAAATATGCTGGAAATTGTACCTGACGGCGTCACGCTTTACTATGTGACGGCGTCACGCTTTGACAACAAGGTGGATGATTTTTGCACTAGACGCCCCAGAAAGAGTTTGGAAGAATTACACGTGACGCCGTCACGTGTAAATGGAAGTAGGCCGTCACGTTATAGCGTAAAGGGTGACGGCCCAGAAGAGTTTAAAGAGGGACGGCGTCAGAAGTGGATCTGAGCAATCCGAATAGTGTTTTGGCGGCGAGGTGACGGCGTCACACTCTATAAGGTGACGCCGTCAGATTGTAAATTCTATAAATATTCGTCTAATTTTCATTCATTAGTGTGCAACTTTTGGGAAGAAACCCTAGCTCGTTTTTCTACTGTATTTTTGAGGGTTTTCCACCCTTGAAACTTGGATGCTTAATTGAAGATAAGTCTTTTCCAAATCATTCAATATGTCTATGTATTGTGTGATTATATCTTATGCTTGTCTTTCAATTAACATGCTAGGCTAGGTCTTTATTGTGTTTGCTTAGATCTAATGAAACCTAGCTATTGATTATATGTTGTTGGTTTGTTTGTGATTATTGTGGGTGGGTGAAGTCGATGTTAGGCTTAAGAAAACTGGCTAACCTCCTATACGGTAACTTGCTTGAACGTCTTAAGAAACATGAATCGGATGTGTACTACGATTATTTGGTTGTATTTAATGCATGAGCGAATTCTAATAATCCCATGTTAGGAGCTTTAAGTCGGCTCGACAAAGGAGTGAAGTAGGAGCATATAGAGTTAGGGAAGATCGTACACGGCCCTATGAATGGTTTAAAGGAATACAACCCGTCATCCACACAATTACAACAAACCAATTAACATATAAAAGATAGCTAGGGAGTAAGAAAATCTAAGTAAACACATATTTCTCTCATATAAGTTTCACAACAATTTACTTTTTCTAGTTATTTTATTTTATTTGCAAAAGTAGTTATTTGGGTTAGTTGACTAGCAACTAATTCCGCCCACTCTTCCAAAAACCGAGATTTTTAGTTGCTTTCCATAAAATATAAAAATACAAAAAGAATCATCCCTCAACCCTTAGACCTAATTAGAGTAGCTTTTCAAGCCTAACGACACTATTCCCCGAGAGAACGATCAATCCCCCGGTACTTGCCACTTCACTATACTACATCGGTCAGGTACATTGCCTGGTGGGGGTTGTAAGCTTCTCAAGATCCCTTGAGAGGGTAAAACCTAAGTGCAAAGGTTTCAAAACCCACGCATCAAAGTTTTTGGCGCCGCTGCCAGGGAATAGTTATTGCTTAGGTTGAAAATTTTATTTCTACTTAGGTCTACTCATTAGAATCCTTTCTAGTGAGATTTTTATTTTAATTTTTCTAGGTTTTCTTTAGTCTATCTTTTTTTCTTCGTTTCTTTGTTCGTAACCATTACCATCCGACATCATGGAAGGTGGTAATATCCTCGACCCCAACAACCCACCTCAACCAAATCCACCTCCTAGAGCCCGTACTTTAGGAGAATACTCCTGTCCTAGCCACCAAGGCTATCTACACACCATTGAGCNGTCTATCTTTTTTTCTTCGTTTCTTTGTTCGTAACCATTACCATCCGACATCATGGAAGGTGGTAATATCCTCGACCCCAACAACCCACCTCAACCAAATCCACCTCCTAGAGCCCGTACTTTAGGAGAATACTCCTGTCCTAGCCACCAAGGCTATCTACACACCATTGAGCTCACCCAAGGAGCCAATGTGTCTCCCTTGCGATCCGACACCATCCGGTTGGTGCAAAGCAGATGTGCATTCCATGGACTTCGTTCCGAAGATCCAAATCAACACCTCAAGGACTTCTGTAAGATTGTAGATTCCATAGACCTTGATGTTGACACTCGAGAGACTACCCGATTACGTCTCTTCCAATTTTCTCTGCGAGACCAAGCTAGTCAATGGCTAGAACTTCTACCCGCAGGATCCATCACCTCTTGGGATAATCTCACCACTCGCTTCCTTGCTCAATTTTTCCCACCGGGAAGAACCACAAAGCTAAGGAATGACATCTTGGTGTTCCAACAACGTCAAGGCGAAACCCTCTACGAGGCATGGACTCGATTCAAGAACTTACTCCAAAAAGTCCCTCACCATGGCATAGACCTGTGGCTCCAAGTCCAAATTTTCTATGACCATATCAATATCCCCACGAAGCAAACCATTGACCAAGCGGCCGGTGGCAAGCTACGTGATCTAAGTGCGGAACAATCATGGGAACTCATAGAAGATCTTTCTCTCTATGACAACGAAAGTTGGAATGATCCCCGTGATTTGAATAAAACGGTCAAGGCAATATCTTTGCCTTCGAATAATTCAAGCACTTCCGACCGTAGGATCATGGAACTTGAGGACCAAGTCAAGTATCTAATGAAATCCTACGAAGCTCCTAAACCTTCAATCCAAGTGAACAAAATCACTTCTTCATGTGAGTATTGTATTGGTCCCCACGACACTCAAGATTGCATGGAACTCCCCGAACAAGCTTTTGCGGACTACGCATCCTCGCGTACCGACGGAGTGGGAGAAAAGTGGTACACNGATCTTTCTCTCTATGACAACGAAAGTTGGAATGATCCCCGTGATTTGAATAAAATGGTCAAGGCAATATCTTTGCCTTCGAATAATTCAAGCACTTCCGACCGTAGGATCATGGAACTTGAGGACCAAGTCAAGTATCTAATGAAATCCTACGAAGCTCCTAAACCTTCAAGCCAAGTGAACAAAATCACTTCTTCATGTGAGTATTGTATTGGTCCCCACGACACTCAAGATTGCATGGAACTCCCCGAACAAGCTTTTGCGAACTACGCATCCTCGCGTACCGACGGAGCGGGAGAAAAGTGGTACACTTTCAAACACGAGTCAAACCCTTACGGTGATTCTTACAAACCCTCTTGGAGAAATCACCCAAACCTTAGGTGGAAACAAAACCAAAGCACGCCCCAAAACAATTCTTCTAACCCACCTAATCATTTACAACCGAACTGTTCATCCTCAAACCGTACTTTCAACAACAATCCCTCCAATAAATATGGTAGTACCAATAACCTTGAGGGAATGATGTCCAAGTTTATGGCATCTCAAGAAGCTCATATGGCTAAGTTCGAATCCGAATTTAATCAACAACAAACGGAGATGACCAATAAAATAGACAACTTATTGAAAGCATTCAACAACCAAGGGGTGCCATCACCAAATAAGGATGCTAGAAACACAATTAGCGGACCCCAAGTCAAGGACCCCCCATCCACCAAACTGTTCATTTTGTTAACGTCGTCACCATTAAACCAATCACCAAAAATGAAGTAGATAGTGAGCGTAAAGAGGAAATTAAGAAAGTTGAGGAGAGTAAGGAGAGGGAAGTAGAAGAAGTAGATAATTGAGAGAACTACTTCGATAGGTTGCCCACTAAGGAAGAATGTGCATACCGTAAGGATTTATTTGATGACCCCGAGACACCATACTCCCTAGGTGATACAATCATTAAGACGGGTGACTCATCCAACATCAACATACCATGCAACATTGGGCATGTGCATGTGTGGAAAGCTTACATAGACCTTAGATCTCCCATAAACATCATGACTAGGATCCATTACAATTGGATAATGAAAAAGCAACTTGGACCTAGGATATGTCCCAACACGGGTTGGATGAGTAACTTTGTGGGGAGAATAAGAGGATTGCGTGTGTATGTAGGGAACTTTACCTATGTTACCGATTTTGTGATCGTAGAAGATATTCATCCGGTAGTAGATGCATGCTTGACTCAAGTAGCTTTCGGTAAGCCATTTGTTGATGCCTCTAAGATGAATTATGACCCATCTCTAGGGATAGTTAGATTCAAGGGCGAGACCGATGAGGTAGCCTACCAAATGCCATATAAAATAGAGCAATTCCGGCTTTTATCAAACATCGAGAAGGAGCATAAGCAAGCGGTCTACTATAGGAATGATGAGGATAGACGTAGAGGAGTAGACTATGTTATGAGTAGGATATTTGGTTTCTACAAAGAATGCTTGCAACTAGGTCCGGAATGTAAAACTAAACCCGAGGATGACCTAGAAATCGTGACCAACGACGAAGTCACGTAGTAGAGTGATTTTGAATCTTGCTACAAGACTCGTTAATAAAGAAAAGCGCTTCTTGGGAGGCAACCCAAGCTTTATTTATTTTGTGTGTTTGTTTGTTTGAATTTATTTGTTTCCGTATGTATGTTTTATTTTTATTGTTATTGATTCATGTTTCAAATTAAATTGTAAAAATGCTTTATTTTGTTTTTAACTTTGTCTTAACTACATATAAAGGTATTTTGCAAAAGATAAGTGTAAGGGAAATCTAAATTTGTTTATAAGAACGAATTGGAACATGAATTGTAACGATATAAAATGAACATACATATTAGTATTTGTTCGAGTCAAATGCTTGTATCGAGTCATAATGAAATTTTGCAGGATCCCAGGAACTGAGGCAATTGTTTTTTCAGAAATTTTCCAGAAACTAAACATAAGGATTCTGTCAGATCAATTCTGACGATGTGAGGAATTAAACCCTGACGACGTCAGGCTTTGATTCCAGAAAAAGTTTTTAAAATTTAGTTTTTCTGCCGGATTATAAAAATTACTGCATCTTTAATTCCAGGAATCTGCAAAATTTTCATTCCACAAGCATTATATCCATATATAGAATTTGCCGCCGATTTTACTCAAGGTTTGCCTAGATTGTTTTCTCAGGTTTAACAGGTTACATTGGATAAGAAGATGAACATGGAATCAAGTTCATGACATTAAGTTTTTGGAGTCGCTTTGATCTTGGAGCTTTTACATCATCTTGGAAGAAGATCTAACCATGTTACCACATGATCCACATTAAACGAATCAGGGGAGTATTTGTTCATCTTTCATTTTCTACTTTTACATCTTCTATGTGAACATTGGGGACAATGTTCGGTTTAAGTGTAAGGGCGGGGGGTAAATGAAGACACCTTAGAAAATGCTATTACGCTTGATTTTTGTTTTGTTTAAGGGTAAGTGTGTAATAAAACCGAGAGAAATATTTGTTAGGGCAATTTTAGCGCAAATTTAAAATTTTTTACAACATATAGGAGTGAAACTTTGGTCTTAATAAGCGTCTCATGGATAGGGAATTGTATTACTAGCACAAAACCCGTACCACCCAAAAATTTTCCCCAAATATGTGAGGTTCGCCCCTAGAATTGTTAGGAAAAGCATTCATTGTTGGTGCTTGTGTGTGTACCGGTAGCCTATAGATTCTAGAACTTGCGTTAGGACCATCCCAAATCCATAAGTGAGACTACATTCGTGTAGTTAGATTTACTACATGATAAGAGGCATTAGGATAACCCATGTTTTACACCCGTAATATAATTACTTTGACTTCATTGGTCAAGTAATTCTCCCACACCTTAGCGTTGTACTCATTTTAGTACATGATACCCCTAGTACACCCCTCCGAGCCTATCTTTTCGTTTCTTACTTTAAGCATTTTACTTAAAGGAAGAATTTGTTTACAATCCACCCCAAATGTACACCCAAATCGCCTTAGCCTACCTTGTATGCACTCATCTTTAGTGCATTATTGTTACATGTTTAAACCCTTAGTTAATTGTCTAATTGATTACATGGTTGCTAAGTCGAGTCATATCCTTGTACATATTGTTTTGGGACGATCGGGACTCATGGGTAAAGTACTAATGTTATGGAGTAATGGGGAAGAAGTCAATTATTACCCCCATGTATGCGTAAATGTTTTAAAGTACTCCAAAATTTTCAATTATCTTAATTCGAGTCATTAGAATAGTTAATTGTAAAGTATGTAAAAGTTCAAGTGTAAGGGGAGAACCGAGGCCCCTACGATGTATTATTTTGGATGGTTGGGCAAGAGTGTATGAAAAAAAAAATCGAAAAACAAGAAAAACGAAAAAAAAAAATTGGGAAAAGAAAAGTAGAAAAAACATACGGACTACCATCCCGTTTCCTTTTATTTTTATTTATGTTTATGTTATTTTCTTATTAGCTTAAGTCGAGTCGAGTCTTGGCTTAGCAACGCTACCTTGTGCATGTATTTGATCAAGATAATTAACTCGCCACCACAAAAAATACTCTTTATTCCAACCAAACCGTGTTTATTATATCCCTACACCTAACATTATAACCCTTTGTAAAGCCCTCTTTGATAGTTTATCTTAGGTGCTTACGCCTAGTGGAGGAGGTTTTTGATCCTTTCCCAAGCCTATGGTAATCTATTTGCTATGACAGGTAGTGAGTGATATTTCTTCCATTTCCATTTATAACACCCGAGAGATGAGAGTATCCAAACACCATTTGTGAGGTGCTAGTGTATGATTCCGTGCTTGTTATGACTAGGGTTGAATGACTATTTGTTGTAATTACTTTTATATTCGTGTTAAATGACCCCTATCTCATATTTTGATTGGAATAAAAGCGCATTTGCTTGAGGACAAGCAAATCTCAAGTGTAAGGGTATTTGATGAGGCGAAAAGTGTTACACTTTTAGGGAGTCATTTAAGCCCTAATCCGTAATTATTTGATCAAATATTACCTTAAATCGTTCCTTTTGTCATTTTAGGTACTTTGAAGTGGAAATCTGGAAAAGGAAGCATTTTGGACGTTTTTGGAGCATAAAAGTCGATGTTAGGCTTAAGAAAACTGGCTAACCTCCTATACGGTAACTTGCTTGAACGTCTTAAGAAACATGAATCGGATGTGTACTACAATTATTTGGTTGTATTTAATGCAAGAGCGAACTCTAATGATCCCATGTTAGGTGCTTTAAGTCGGCTCGACATAGGAGTGAAGTAGGAGCTTATAGAGTTAGGGAAGATCGTACACGGCCGTAGGAATGGTTTAACGGAATACAACCCGTCATCCACACAATTACGACAAACCAATTAACATATAAAAGATAGCTAGGGAGTAAGCAAATCTAAGTAAACACATATTTCTCTCATATAAGTTTCACAACCATTTACTTTTTCAAGTTATTTTATTTTATTTGCAAAAAATAGTTATTTGGGTTAGTTGACTAGCAACTAATTCCGCCCACTCTTCCAAAAACCGAGATTTTTACTTGCTTTCCATAAAATATAAAAATACAAAAAGAATTATCTCTCAACCCTTAGACCTAATTAGAGTAGCTTTTCAAGCCTAACGACACTATTCCCTGAGAGAACGATCAATCCCCCGGTACTTGCCACTTCACTATACTACATCGGTCAGGTACACTGCCTGGTGGGGGTTGTAAGCTTCTCAAGATCCCTTGAGAGGTAAAACCTAAGTGCAAAGGTTGCAAAACCCATGCATTAAAGTTTTTGGCGCCGCTGCCGGGGAATAGTTATTGCTTAGGTTGAAAATTTTATTTTTACTTCGGTCTACTCATTAGAATCCTTTCTAGTGAGATTTTTATTTTTATTTTTCTAGGTTTTCTTTAGTCTATCTTTTTTTCTTCGTTTCTTTGTTCGTAGCCATTACCATCCGACATCATGGAAGGTGGTAATATCCTAGACCCCAACAACCCACCTCAACCAAATCCACCTCCTAGAGCCCGTACTTTAGGAGAATACTCCCGTCCTAGCCACCAAGGCTATCAAAATACCATTGAGCTCACCCAAGGAACCAATGTGTCTCCCTTGCGATCCGACACCATCTGGTTGGTTCAAAGCGGATGTGCATTTCATGGACTTCGTTCCGAAGATCCAAATCAACACCTCAAGGACTTCTGTAAGATCGTAGATTCCATAGACCTTGATGTTGACACTCGAGAGACTACCCGATTACGTCTCTTCCAATTTTCTCTACGAGACCAAGCTAGTCAATGGCTAGAACGTCTACCCATAGGATCCATCACCTCTTGGGATAATCTCACCACTCGCTTCCTTGCTCAATTTTTCCCACCGGGAAGAACCACAAAGCTAAGGAATGACATCTTGGCGTTCCAACAATGTCAAGGCGAAACCTCTATGAGGCATGGACTCGATTCAAGGAATTACTCCAAAAAGTCCCTCACCATGGCATAGACCTGTGGCTCCAAGTCCAAATTTTCTATGACCATATCAATATCCCCACGAAGCAAACCATTGACCAAGCGGCCGGTGGCAAGCTACGTGATCTAGGTGCGGAACAATCATGGGAACTCATAGAAGATCTTGCTCTCTATGACAACGAAAGTTGGAATGATCCCTGTCATTTGAATAAAACGGTCAAGGCAATATCTTTGCCTTCGAATAATTCAAGCACTTCCGACCGTAGGATCATGGAACTTGAGGACCAAGTCAAGTATCTAATGAAATCCTACGAAGCTCCTAAACCTTCAATCCAAGTGAACAAAATCACTTCTTCATGTGAGTATTATATTGGTCCCCACGACACTCAAGATTGCATGGAACTCCCCGAACAAGCTTTTGCGGACTACGCATCCTCGCGTACCGACGGAGCGGGAGAAAAGTGGTACACTTTCAAACCCGAGTCAAACCCTTACGGTGATTCTTACAACCTCTCTTGGAGAAATCACCCAAACCTTAGGTGGAAACAAAACCAAAGCACGCCCCAAAACAATTCTTCTAACCCACCTAATCGTTTCCAACCGAACGGTTCATCCTCAAACCGTACTTTCAACAACAATCCCTCCAATAAATATGGTAGTACCAATAACCTTGAGGGAATGATGTCCAAGTTTATGGCATCTCAAGAAGCTCATATGGCTAAGTTCGAATCCGAATTTAATCAACAACAAACGGAGATGACCAATAAAATAGACAACTTATTGAAAGCATTCAACAACCAAGGGGTGCCATCACCAAATAAGGATGCTAGAAACACAATTAGCGGACCCCATTTGAAGGACCCCCCATCCACCAAACATGTTCATTTTGTTAACGTCGTCACTATTAAACCAATCACCAAAAATGAAGTAGATAGTGAGCGTAAGGAGGAAATTAAGAAAGTTGAGGAGAGTAAGGAGAGGGAAGTAGAAGAAGTAGATAATGGAGAGAACTACTTCAATAGGTTGCCCACTAAGGAAGAACGTGCATACCATAAGGATTTATTTGATGACCCCGAGACGCCATACTCCCTAGGTGATACAATCATTAAGACGGGTGACCCATCCAACATTAACATACCATGCAACATTGGGCATGTGCATGTGTGGAAAGCTTACATAGACCTTAGATCTCCCATAAACATCATGACTAGGATCCATTAAAATTGGATAATGAAAAAGCAACTTGGACCTAGGATATGTCCCAACACGGGTTGGATGAGTAACTTTGTGGCGAGAATAAGAGGATTGCGTGTATATGTAGGGAACTTTACCTATGTTACCGATTTTGTGACGTAGAAGATATTCGTCCGGTTGTAGATGCATGCTTGACTCAAGTAGTTTTTGGTAAGCCATTTGTTGAGGCCTCTAAGATGAATTATGACCCATCTCTAGGGATAGTTAGATTCAAGGGCGAGACCGATGAGGTAGCCTACCAAATGCCATATAAGATAGAGCAATTCCGGCTTTTATCAAACATCGAGAAGGAGCATAAGCAAGCGGTCTACTATAGGAATGATGAGGATAGACGTAGAGGAGTAGACTATGTTATGAGTAGGATATTTGGTTTCTACAAAAAATGCTTGCAACTAGGTCCGGAATGTAAAACTAAACCCGAGGATGACCTAGAAACCGTGACAGACGACGAAGTCACGTAGCAGAGTGACTTTGAGTCTAGCTACAAGACTCGTTTATAAAGAAAAGCGCTTCTTGGGAGGCAACCCAAGCTTTATTTGTTTTGTGTGTTTGTTTATTTGAATTTATTTGTTTCCGTATGTATGTTTTATTTTTATTGTTATTGATTCATGTTTCAAATTAAAATTGTGAAAATGCTTTATTTTGTTTTTAACTTCGTCTTAACTACATATAAATGTATTTTGCAAAAGATAAGTGTAAGGGAAATCTAAATTTGTTTATAAGAACGAATTGGAACATGAATTGTAACGATATAAAATGAACATACATATTAGTATTTGTTCGAGTAAAATGCTTGTATCGAGTCATAATGAAATTTTGCAGGATTCCTGGAATTGAGGTAATTGTTTTTTCAAAAATTTTCCAGAAACTAAACATAAGGATTCTGTCAGATCAATTCTGACGACGTCAGGCAATAAACCCTGACGACGTCAGGCTTTGATTCCAGAAAAAGTTTTTAAAATTTAGTTTTTCTGCCGGATTATAAAAATTACTGCATCTTTAATTCCAGGAATCTGCTAAATTTTCATTCCACAAGCATTATATCCATATATAGAATTTGCCGCCGATTTTACGCAAGGTTTGCCTAGATTGTTTTCTCAGGTTTAACATGTTACATTGGACAAGAAGATGAACATGGAATCAAGTTCATGACATTAAGTTTTTGGAGTCGCTTTGATCTTGGAGCTTTTACATCATCTCAGAAGAAGATCTAACCATGTTACCACATGATCCACATCAAACGAATCAGGGGAGTATTTGTTTCATCTTTCATTTTCTAATTTTACATCTTCTATGTGAACATTGGGGACAATGTTCGGTTTAAGTGTAAGGGGGGAGGGGTAAATGAAGACACCTTAGAAAATGCTATTACGCTTGATTTTTGTTTTGTTTAAGGGTAAGTGTGTAATA
>LBNU01034724.1:5844-34014 GCA_014162995.1 Artemisia annua
AAAAAAAAAAAAAAAAAAAAAAAAAAAAAAAAAAAAAAAAAAAAAAAAAAAAAAAAAAAAAAAAAAAAAAAAAAAAAAAAAAAAAAAAAAAAACTATAAGCAATTTACATATGTGAAAAGATAAAGGCTAGAAGAGTTACATCATCAAGGGCTTGAGTTTTTTCTTCCAATTCAGCTTTGAGTTCAATCAAGTTCTTCTCAGTGCGCGAGATGGATTGATTCTTTACAAATTTTGTTGTATTCTTCATATGTTAGACGAAGCTTTTCCAGCTGCTGAAAGTGAGATGGATTTTTTACAAATTTAGTTGATGGATTTTTGTAGTTGATATGATGTTACATTGCAGCATATGATGTTACATTGAGTTAAATATTTACCTCAATGATGATCATAATTCAAAATCATGAGTTGAATTTTCGATCACCCTCATAAACGATATACATTCTCGAAAAGCACAAAAACTTTGATCCTCCATGCTGAATCTGTTATTTGCTACTAATTTACGTGTATCTCATACGTGTTAAATTATGTTGAATTAGAAAAGTAGATTCCAAAGCTTGCAACTAACTTCTGATAGAAACAAATTTGACTAAGCTAAAACACTTTTCTAGTATATTAATGTTAATATTAACAAAATAATTAAATGATTAAAGATGTGGTGGTGGAACAAAACCAACATACATTAGGTAAAAGCATATGATACATTATCAATTTCAAAACCTCGTATGCTGTAATGAAATTCGAGCGTGTGAGAAACCATGAGAACCATTTATTTATTTATTTATTTATTATTTTTATTTTTACCATCAATTCAATTGATTATGAAAAGCAAATAATTTACAACCGATAAAATTGATTTAAGGATTCGAGATGTATAAATATAACTTCAAAATACATCCTTGTGGTTTACCCAATTTCGCACCATACATCCCTCTCGAAAAAGTTGCAACAAATACATCCCTCCGTTAGTAAAAGTGAACCAATATACATCCCTCAATTAAAATAAGGACTAACGGTGCAAATTTTTCTCCGTTATCTCCTAACGAGATAGAACATATTTGCACCGTTAGTCCTCTGGGTTAACGGTATTTACACCGTTAGTCCTTTTTTAGGCTTTCTTCCATTTTTTTCGTTTTCATCCATTTTTTTTACGTTTTTTTCCGTTTTTTTAACGTTTTCGCCTATTCTTTCACGTTTTCGTCCGTTTTTTTTTACATTTTCGCGTGCTTTTTTAACGTTTTCGTCCGTTTTTTTACGTTTATGCCCTTTTTTTTTACCTTTTCACCAGGTTTTTTACGTCTTCTTTCATTTTTTTACGTTTTCATCCGTTTTTTTACGTTTACACCCCTTTTTTTACGTTTTCACCCGGTTTTTTACGTTTTCTTCTGTTTTTTACGTTTTCACCCAGTTTTTTACGCTTTCTTCCGTTTTTTTTATGTTTTCGTCCGTTTTTTTACGTTTACACCCGTTTTTTTACCTTTTCACCCGGTTTTTTACGTTTTCTTCCCTTTTTTTACGTTTTCGCATGTTTTTTTACATTATCGTCGATTTTTTTACGTTTTCGCGTGTTTTTTTACGTTTTCGTCCATTTTTTTTATGTTTTCGTCTGTTTTTTACGTTTTCGCCCTTTTTTACGTTTTCGTCCGTTTTTTTTATGTTTACGCCCGTTTTTTTTACGTTTTCACCCGGTTTTTAACGTTTTCTTCCGTTTTTTTACGTAAAAAACGGACGAAAGCATAAAAAAAGTGGATGAAAACGTAAAAAAACACGCGAAAACGTAAAAAAATCAACAAAAACGTAAAAAAAACATGTTAAAAAGGAAAAAAATGGAAGAAAACGTAAAAAACCGGGTGAAAACGTAAAAAAACGGGCGTAAACGTAAAAAACGGACAAAAACGTAAAAAAACAGACGTAAACGAAAAAACGGTCGTAAACGTAAAAAAAAACGTAAAAAAACCGGGTGAAAACTTTAAAAAAACAGAAGAAAACGTAAAAAAAATAGAAGAAAACGTAAAAAAACCGGGTGAAAACGTAAAAAACGGAAGAAAGCATAAAAAACCGGGTGAAACGTAAAAAAACAGGCGTAAACGTAAAAAATGATGAAAACGTAAAAAAACGGAAGAAGACGTAAAAAACCGGGTGAAAACGTAAAAAATGGACGAAAACGTAAAAAAACACGTGAAAACGTAAAAAACGGACGAAAACGTAAAAAAATAGGCGAAAACGTAAAAAGATGGAAGAAAACGTAAAAAACCGGGTGAAAACGTAAAAAAAATGAGCGTAAACGTAAAAAAAAATGGACGAAACCGAAAAGACAGAAGAAAACGTAAAAAAGGACTAACGGTGCAAATAACCGTCTACGCCGAGAGACTAAGAACGACGTGCAAATGTGTTCTATCTCGTTAGGAGATAACGAAGAAAAAATTTGCACCGTTAGTCCTTATTTTAACTGAGGGATGTATATTGGTTCACTTTTACTAACGGAGGGATGTATTTGTTGCAACTTTTTCGAGAGGGATGTATGGTGCGAAATTGGGTAAACCACAGGAACGTATTTTGAAGTTTACTCTAAAATATAATATTGTAAAAAAGTATGGAGATTAGTGTTTTAACATAGCTTTGGATTGTTTCGTAGTCTAGGATCATGAACATCATAGAGGATTGTTTTTAGTTAGATAGCAAATGAAAAATTGATTCGAAGTATAGGATTAGGAACATTAGAGTGAAATTAGGGTGTTCGGAAACCGAGTGTTGTGTTTTTCCTTTTTTTGTTTAATTATAAATCAAGTCGCGAAAGTTTGCAAAGTCACATCTGCTTTTTTCAAGTTTTCTTTCTCACAAAAATGACACATTGATTTTTATACATATTTTGCTAGGGAAACTAAATTTACCGACTAAATTGAAGCTAATTTTGATTTTTTTATTCGCCAATCGCATCGCTAGATTTTGCCATTTGACAAATAAAGCAACATGATTGGCTCATCTTTTTTCCTATGATTGTTTCGGCAATATTGCTTCAAAATGATGTAATTTTTTACCTATAAAAAAGATATGTTTCAAACACCACTTCGAAGTACGGAGGAAAAACACTAGTTGTAAACATTTGCAATAAAAGCACTCTGCTTCTTAAATTTTCGTTTCTTTTTTTTTAGCATGCATTTTTTTTTCACCCATAAGTCAACATCTAACGCAAAATAGGTTAAATTCATATATCATTAAAGATAAATTTCTTAACATGCAAGCATAACCTAAAGTATCATGCTACCCCTAATAATGCCTCAACCAACTGGGTTGGAGGAGGTTGCAGTTAGGGGTGTTATTCGGGTTGACCCAGTCGGGTTCGGTCAATCGGGTCGGGTCAATTTGGGACAAGACTCAATAAAAACATGCCCGAACCCGACCTTGTTTAGAACTCAGATTACTCGGGTTTGGATCAATTCGGGTTCGGTCCAACTCGGGTCGGGTCAATTCTGGTTCGGGTCAACCTGAGTATTTTTACATTGTAAAAGTGTTAGTTGAGCCAGGTTAGTCGAGTTCGGGTCAGTTCGGGTTGAGGCTAATAAAAACATACCGAACCCGACCTTGTTTAGAACTCGGGTCAATTCGGGCTGATAAAATTGACCCGAATATAATTTTTGACCCGATTGACCCGACTCGGAAAGCCATATTCGAGTCGGGTCAGGTTTTATAACACCCCTAGTTGCAGTGGGTTGGCATTGTTGTGTTGCAGGGGTGGTGCAGATTTCAGGATTTCTGGGCCAAATGGGTTCGAAGCTTCTGAACTCATGCGGGGCCGCGCGAAAACGATTTAAACTTTGTGAACAAGTTTTATAAAATCTGTTTTTCATAAATGGAAGATACTGAAATCGGTTTTAGAAGGAAACAGATTTGCAAATCGTTTTAATTTTTAGCATATATTTTGTCTTGGTCACCAAGACTTGTGAGGGCTATAAATTAAAACCATTCTCATTCAGTTGAAGATAGAGAAAAACGCAGCTCCATTACCAACCGTATTCCAGCAGTTACTTTCGATCAGAAACACGCAAGCTTTCTGTGATCTTTCAAGCAAGTAAATCAAGTCCGGCTGTACAACAGCTGCGTACGTTGTACCCTGGGAAACAGACGGCGAATCTGTTTTAAGGGAATCGTGTTTACACGAGCCTCGTACCTTTACTGCTTTCGATTAATTTACGTTAAATAGTGTCTGTCTTCTGCTTCTACTCCTTGCTGTCTGTATTTAATATTCTGTTATTTATTTATTTTCTGTTATTTAATTATCGTAATCTGATTTCATTAATAAAAGTGTACACCGTTTCCCACACATGATTGGCTCATCTTTTTTCCTATGATTGTTTCGGCAATATTGCTTCAAAATGATGTAATTTTTTACCTATAAAAAAGGATTTAAGATCATTTGAGGACCAAACTTTTTTTACATACCAAGGGACTAATCACCACCCTCCATCTTCCCTCCATCTTTATTTGATCTAATGGATGAGATTAATCCTAACAATTTAAAAACCCACTTTCATCCTTTTTTTTTCAAATATTAATATCTTTCAAACCGTTAATCGTTAAGCGAAAAAAAATATACCGTTACGACGAGCATTTAATTATCTTTCTATAGATATGCATTGTGATATACTTTCGACAAAAAAAAAATTTCGTTTTTTTCACGTTTTTTTTCGTGGCCGAAAAAATCACATATGATATATCATATATGATATGCAATCATATATGATATATCATCTATGATATGTAATATCATATATGATATATCACATATGATATTTTTCGGCCACGAAATAAAACGTGAAAAAAACGAAAAATTTTCTTTTGTCGAAAGTATATCACAATGCATATCTATAGAAAGATAATTAAATGTTCATCGCGATGGTATAATTACTTTCAAAACTTAACGATTAACGGTTTAAGAGATATTTAAATTATAAAAAATGGGTGAAATATTAAAATGCTTTTAATCTCAACCATTGATTTCTTTTTAGATGAATGGTGAGGATGAGTCCTTTGATATGTAAGAAAAGTTTGGTATTTAATATAACTTTACTCATAGAAAAGATATGTTTCAAACACCACTTCGAAGTACGGAGGAAAAACACTAGTTGTAAACATTTGCAATAAAAGCACTCTGCTTCTTAAATTTTCGTTTCTTTTTTTTTTTAGCATGCATTTTTTTTTCACCCATAAGTCAACATCTAACGCAAAATAGGTTAAATTCATATATCATTAAAGATAAATTTCTTAACATGCAAGCATAACCTAAAGTATCATGCTACCCCTAATAATGCCTCAACCAACTGGGTTGGAGGAGGTTGCAGTTAGGGGTGTTATTCGGGTTGACCCAGTCGGGTTCGGTCAATCGGGTCGGGTCAATTTGAGACAAGACTCAATAAAAACATGTCCGAACCCGACCTTGTTTAGAACTCAGATTACTCGGGTTTGGATCAATTCGGGTTCGGTCCAACTCGGGTCGGGTCAATTCTGGTTCGGGTCAACCTGAGTATTTTTACATTGTAAAAGTGTTAGTTGAGCCAGGTTAGTCGAGTTCGGGTCAGTTCGGGTTGAGGCTAATAAAAACATACCGAACCCGACCTTGTTTAGAACTCGGGTCACTTCGGGCTGATAAAATTGACCCGAATATAATTTTTGAGCCGATTGACCCGACTCGAAAAGCCATATTCGAGTCGGGTCAGGTTTTATAACACCCCTAGTTGCAGTGGGTTGGCATTGTTGTAGAGATGAGGGTTGGAGGAGGTCGAAGGGGATGTAGGTTGAGGTCCCAACTGATTGGGACAATAGGTTGAGTGTTTGTTTTGTGTGTTGTGTGTTTTTTAATTATTTAAAAAGTTATTTTTAAAGGGGTATGATTTTTAGTGTAGGTTATCTTATTGTGCTTAAAAGGTCGTCTGTAGGTCGCAAGAGAGAGAAAGCTAATGTGGCAGGAAAAATGACGGTCGCTAAGGTTTGTTATTAGGGGTAGCCTAAGAAGCGAGGGTGTTACGTTTCATGATTACTATCTAATCCCTAATCCCCGGCACAAATCAGTGATATCTGCTTAGCTTCATGTAGTATATTTGAGTTACAAGTTCATGGTGTTACAATTATACGTTATGTGCCTAAATGAGTTACTTGTAGTATGTTTATATGTGAATTATGCTAGACGGGTCAAAACAGCCCCGAATGGCCCGTTTGGGTTTAGTTATGTAATTTTAACTCTAATTCCACGATATATTACTAGTATAGCGTTCTAACTCCTAAGTGGGCGACATAGCAAAATTAACCGTCCTAAGTGGGCGATTTGCATAAGTATATGCATTATGACCCGAATTATGGGTATAGACGTCCTAAGTGGACGACACATGTTATTATGTCATGACATGCTCCGAAAAGGAGCCTAGATATCCTAAGTGGATGACCGAGCCCTTTTTAGTGTCTCATTTCGTAAAATGGGACTTAGACATCCTAAGTGGATGACCGGTGTGCATAAGTGGCTCAAAGTCATGGAATGTATGACTTAGACGTCCTAAATGGAAGACTAGAACATTTTCAGTTATATTGAATCAATGTGGGTTCATAGCTTCCTTTGTGGGCGACTAGTATATAATAACAATACGAAGCAACCCTAGTATTATGCCATGTTATGATTGGTATCTTTTATATGTTTTCTCACTAAGCTATTGCTTACGTTGCTTCATCATGTTTTGTGATAGGTGAAGCTAGTGGTAGTGCACTAAAGGGTAAGAAGACCGAGACTTAGCCCTCGGTGGAGTACTTCGGTATTGAGCCTTTTCCCTACACGCTCTCTTACCAAGAAACGCCCTAGGTTGTATGCTTTTGTGTATGAACATATAAACTCATGGTTATGTAATGATCAAGTAGATAAGTAGTTTCTTTTATAGTTTAAAGGGTGTTTGGCATAATGCCATTCTTGCCCATATTGACCCATTTTGATCATGTACGGGTCAAGACGGATGATATATGTTATGTACAGTTTTATGTGTTAATATAAGTGTTGATGTTATATTAAATCAGTCTAAAAAAAAATAAATAATAATAATAATAATAATAATAATAATAATAATAATAATAATAATAATAATAATAATAATAATAATAATAATAATAATAATAATAATAATAATAATAATAATAATAATAATAATAATAATAATAATAATAATAATAATAATAATAATAATAATAATAATAATAATAATAATAATAATAATAATAATAATAATAATAATAATAATAATAATAATAATAATAATAATAATAATAATAATAATAATAATAATAATAATAATAATAATAATAATAATAATAATAATAATAATAATAATAATAATAATAATAATTTGAAAAAAAAAAAAAAAAAAATTGCCTGGGCGTTTCAAGTTGGTATAACAGCCAAGTCAAAATATGGTTGTCATCGACATCAGCCTGATGCGATAATCTGTCATTTAAGTTCAGTTTAGCAACATAAATCGTTGGCTTAGATTTGAAGATGTTTTTATCTCGAGTTCAGGAAGAAATACAACCTCAGCTTTTTGATCAAGGTACATAATAGCAGACGTCTATTTTGGTCTCAGGCGCTTCCCATTGGATGATTTGGTTTCGAAACATGCTATGCACACGGTGGCTTGAGTGACGTAATCTTTTAAGGCCCAGATAGCCTTCTAATGGGAGTCGCACAAAAAACCTTTAGATTAGGAGTACCAGAATTAATTTCATTCTTTGAATCCAACATGGATCTTGGCAACCTATTATTGCCTGCGGAGAGATTCGTTCTTTGAATCCAACATGGGTCCCTACAAAAGTAGTTCTTATTTTGGACCTTTGCAGATGAGATGATGGGCCAGGCTCTGAATCGGTGAACTTGAATCCACCTCCGTGGGTAATTTAGATGCCAACTGTTTTCTGCTGGGCTGACCAGATGTCAAATTTGCTCTTGCTGCTATTCGTTTTTGCGTCTATCTTTAGAGTCTCAAGTCTTTTATGTTCTGCATCTTGCACTACAAAGAAACTAGATTTAAGCACAGCTACTTACATGCTACACACGGATTCATCAATCCAGATGAAATTTGGAAAAGTTACAGGAAAAAACAAGATTGACGATAGATGAAGTATATGCAAAACGATATTAAAATCTTTTACCTGCTCTTATTTCATTTTCTGGATATCAAATTTGAAGGATATTAGTTTCTCAGCGCGTGCTTGTGTAGGGTTGAGGGATTCCCTTCCCCACAAACTTCTTTATCCAAATTACGTTGGTTAGGGTTTAACCATCTTTTCTGCACTTTTAGACCCTTTCTTAGCTTCAGTTCTTGACCATTTTCTCGCGTGGAGTAACAGCAGCATCTTCGGCTGATTGCATTATATAGTCTAAAGCAAGATCAGACCCTATAGACCTCTTTTTAATAACTCATTTTGGCATCAAGCCTAAAGGCATCTGGCTCCTATTAACTAGCTCATGGGTCCTATCTGAAATTTGAATACTAGATGGGAGGTCATAATAGTCCATAACTGATTTATCGTCAGTAACAATATGCCATTTCTGTCCAACCCATTAAGGGCCAGTGAATTTGCTTGGTCTTTTCCACCCACAACAAAATCATCGTTTCCACTCCTGTAGACCCTTTCTACCATTTCTTTCATATGAGGACCAGTTTCATCAATCATATTAACAGTTTTATCATTACATATAAAACAGTTTTAGCAATCATTACGTTTTAAATAATATGGATTGAGAGCACAAAAGAAACATATAAATAATACATGACTTTGCATTACAGAATGTGCTAGGAGGAGATTTACTACTATACAGTACTATTATGTCATACCTATGAATCACTCAAACCGTCATCCAGGAAATTGAGATCATCTTCTTCATCTTCATCTTGATGTTGGTCGACACCCACGCCATCAAGATTAATGTTGTTAGGACAATGAACATCTAATGGTTGTACTTGCATGCCTGTCAGCTGTAAAGAACCCTTTTTACTCGCTCCATGTCCTTCGTATTCCAGCAACCCATTCTGATACGCATCATCATCGCCTTGTTCCATTTCACTAAGCTCCTGAAAAGATAAATTGATGTTTGACGAAGCAAAACAATGAGAGAGACAAACATTGTAGGGACAGTAAATAGGTCAGCATATCCAAAAAAACATATCTTTCCTAGAGAGGAATTAAGGGTCGAGATAAAAATTACATACCTCGTCTTCATGATATTCTTTTTTTTCTGGCTTTACAATCCAGTCAAACAATACATTCTCTTGGAGAACAGTGTCAAAGGAAGCTGAAGTATTTGGAATCCCCCCTATTTGACGTTCCCTGAGTCGTAAGTTGTAATGAACATAAACAAAGTTGTTTAATCTTTTCTGTGCCAGATGATTGTGTCTGCGGTTGTGGATCTCATCATATATGCTCCAACTATGCTCACAACCAAAGGACGAGCATGTTTGGCTCAATATGCGGATAGCGATCTGTTGTAGCTCTAAGCAGTGTATGCCATGTTGTTGCCACCATGCAGCTAATCAAACATAATGCATCAATGCTACTACTCATTAACTAATTAAAAATAACGCATCATGTAAGCATCTTTAACAAGCATACCGGTACCATTACCTGGATTTACTTCTGTCCTTGTGTTAATAGCCAATTCAGTTCCAAAATCAGCTTTCGCAGAGCCAAAATCTGAAATCTGCAGCAGTAACAAATCCTTTAGACAATTGCAACCTGGCCTTCTGTATAAAATGGAAGTGATGATCGTTCACATTTACCTGCTTTGATGCTGAAACCCTTCTTGCATTGTTTGGCTCAAACCTAACAATGCATGAATTTAGTCCACGCACAACTTCAGGATACTAAATAAACCACCAAAATTTAAAAAAGAAAAAGACATAAGAACTTTGGTTATAAGCGGGAAACCAAAGGATTTTTTTTTTATTCGTTCAAGTGGAGATTTCTTACGATAACGAAATCAGGCCGATATCTGTAAGATGGATTTAGAAAGTACGCAGCAAGATACAACGGATGATTGAGAGAAGAATTCCAGTTATTGTCTATTATGCTCCATATGTTACCATATTTGCGTGTGTCATCACCATGATTGCATTTTATCTCAAGTTTTGCCTTGTAAATGTCATTGTATATATATGCCATTGACAGGTTTTCATCGTCACCATTGATTTTTTGAAGCACTTGCAGAATAGGGCCCACTGATCTCCTAATGTACTGCACCTTCTTCCAAAAAGTTGCATTCAATACAATCTTTTCAACCTCTTCGCCCTCCTCGGACTTGGAAACTCGAGATGACAACCATTTAGTGGACTGAAACAAGTGTTTGAGAGCAATCCTGTGTTCCATCAAGCTTTCCAATGTAAGAAAACACGAAGCATGGACGGTGAAAGATGGCCTTACAAGTTCTTGTCCCCCTGTATATTCTCTTTTCATTAAATTCAACAACCATATCTGGTTGTACACAAGCTTTGTAATCTTCTGCGCTTTCTCAATACACTCCGCCACCCATTTTAGTTTAGAAAAATCTTGCAGCATTTGTTCAATACAAGACGCAGCACAAGGAGTCCAAAACAAATTTTGTCGTTTTTCCTCCAGCATCTTTCCAGCGGCTTGATAACTGGGAGTGTTTTCAGTGACAACCTGAGAAATAAAAGGAATCAACTAACAACATACACGCTCACCAGATAATGTTAATAGATATTAATAAAGCTACCTGCACAACGTTTTCCTCGCCCATCTCATCCACAAGCTTATCAAGAATATTAAATAGAGTTGGTGCATCTTCAACAAAATCAGTGGCATCAACTGAAGAAATAAAATGCAAACCCCGAGGACAAGAAACCAAAAAGTTGATTAACGTCTTGTTGTGTGCATCTTTCCAAGTATCCGCCAATATAGAACAGCCAGTGACTGCCCAAGAGGCTTTATATTCAGCTAGGTGTGTATTAATGGTTAGCATTTCATCATGAAGAAAACGACCAGATAGCATACGGCTGTTGGGAGCTGGTACGTCTTGTCCGTATTGACCGACCATCTCCAACATCTTATGAAAGTATGGTGAGTCTGCTGCGTGTGTGGGAACTCCAGCGTGATAAAAGAACTTGGATATTGCAGACATGACTTCCTTTCGTGATTTTGATGATTTTTTCGACATGGGTTCGGGTGATGATATCATCAGTCTTGTTGAATCAGTGGCAAATCTTTTTCTTTTATTTCCGGCAGTGATCAGTAGATGGTCATTGTCATCGTCATCGTCATCACCAAACTCTTGCTCATTTTCAGAGTGCATCATATATGACGACGACGACGTTTGCTGATGATGACTACTAGTTTCAGGTCGTCTATGCCTCCTTCCAGTACGATGCCATTTCATATTTTCTTTTATCTTAAGATAAACATCCTCAGGAGCACTTTTACAAGGCGCGACTTCACCAGGTATTCTAGCAAGGTGTTGCTTAAAACGATTTATACCACCGCTAACTATTTTATCACAGTAATTGCATTTAACCTTCTTTTTCCTGTCGTCACGAGGAATCCCGTGTTCCCAGCCAGGGTCGACATATCCTAACGAACGGAGAGGAGGAGCAGGAGGAGCTGCTGCAGTGATATTTATAACCAAACCCTTGTCCCTTCCGACGAGCATCTGTTGTTGCTCTTCCTCTATTTCCTCTTCTTCATCATCGTCTTCTCCGTCTTGTTGGAAATAATCATTCTGAGGAGGAAAGTTGAGAAAAGTATCATATTGTCTAGGTTGTTTCTTCTTGGAAAGACGACAACCTTGGAGGTTTTGTTTCATTTGAAGGCAGACGTCTTGCGGAGCCTTGTCGCAGTAAGTGACTTCTCCGGAAAGACGAGCCAAATGCTGCTTCAAGCGGTAAATCCCACCGCTGACAACTTTACCGCAGTAATTGCATCTGACTTTCTTCTTTTTGTCATCTTGGGGAGTCGCGTGCTCCCATCCAGGATCCACATACCCATTACCAACACGTGACGTCATCATCACATATATTCTATTCTATCTATCCATCATTGCTAACCTAAACAATCATTTCTTTCATTTAACTTTGGGAAATTAACAATTAATTGTATCTAACTAAACTAAACTAAAGTATAAAAGAAACCCTAATAATTGAAAGAAGTAAGTACCTGGTTGGTTGGTTGGTTGAAGGAAGAAGGGGATCCGTGATTTGACCCGATGAAGAAGGGGTTCAACCAAAGGGGGACAAACAGTTAGTAGTTTGGAACTAAACCCAAATTTACCCTTTTACCCTTTCCAATAAGCTAACTTTGGGCCCTTCTTTTGTATTTCATAATAATAATTTCCATCATAATCACAAAATGCATCACTACTGTTTGGCGCGGAGTTTTTTGAAGCTTTTTTGAGCAATGAGCGGTAAGCAATAGTTTTTTAATTTTTATTGTTCGTTCGGCAAAGAAGCGGTGAGCTTTGCTATTTTTTAGAAATGCTCATTTTCCAATATTTCTTTAATAAAATGTGAGCGGTGAGCTGTGAGCTGTGACTACTGCTCATAGCTCACTGCTACTGCTCACTACTACTTTTACCAAACACGCACTTTATATATTGAAACTTTATTTTGACAAAAATTGCGAGAATCATTTATAACCATTGGATATTTGATCAATGGACACAATGATTTGTAGCATAATTGTAATAACGATCAAAATTTTTAATAATTTTATAAAGGTTGGAGGGGTACAAATGGAATTTCAGTTTATTAAATTCAAAACCGTCCCGCTAAATTGGTCCTATTAATTAGGAAATTATTAATGACATTTTAGGTAAACTAAAAAAAAACACGCACATCTCTTTCTCGCCTCCAATCTGACGCCTCCCCCTCTTACCTACTAGCAGTTGTCGCCTTAATCATCATAAAACTTGTCTTTAATCATCATAAGATATCTACATCCATGATATACCACAATCATTCATACTCATCTCCCCATCCTTATTCGAATACCACTATCATTCATAACCTCTTCTTTCAATTTCTTGTTCGAATACCACCATCGTTTATACCTTCTCTCCATCCTTACTTATGTCATCATCATCATCATCATCATCATCATCATCATCATCATCATCATCATCGGTTCTTGAGATGCCAAGTAGCGACAAGATCTTTGTTGCTAGTGACATTGGTTTATCATCATGATCTAAGGTTAGAAATTCTGTTTTATTCGGGAATATGGATCACGGTTTTTGGCTCGATTTTGTAAAAGACTAGTTTTTTATTTGACTAATGTGGATAATTTTATCTCTCCGAATAAGGTATGTATATCCACTGTAGATTTATTATCTTATCTAGTGATGCAATATGTAACACCCTGATGCGTGGGTTTTGCAACCTATGCACTTAGGTTTGACCTCTCAAGGGATCTTGAGAAGCTTACAACCCCCACCAGGCAGTGTACCTGACCGATGTAGTATAGTGAAGTGGCAAGTACCGGGGGATTGATCGTTCTCTCGGGGAATAGTGTCGTTAGGCTTGAAAAGCTACTCTAATTAGGTCTAAGTGTTGAGGGATGATTCTTTTTGTGTTTTTATATTTTATGAAAGCAAGTAAAAATCTCGGTTTTCGAAGGAGTGGGCGGAATTAGTTGCTAGCCAACTAACCCAAATATCTAGTTTTGCAAATAAAATTAAATAACAAGAAAATTAAATTGGTTGTGAAACTTATAAATGAGAAATATGTGTTTACTTAGATTTCCTTACTCCCTAGCTATCTTTTATAGGGCCGTGTACGATCTTCCCTAACGTGGATGACTCCTACTTCACTCCTATGTCGAGCCGATTTAAGCTCCTAACATGGGATCATTAGAATTCGCTCATGCATTAAATACAACCAAATAATCGTAGTACACATCCGATTCATGTTTCTTAAGACGTTCAAGCAAGTTACCGTATAGGAGGTTAGCCAGTTTTCTTAAGCCTAACATCGACTTCACCCAACCACAATAATCACAAGCAAACCAACAACATATAATCAATAGCTAGGTTTCATTAGATCTAAGCAAACACAATGAAAACCTAGCCTAGCATGTTAATTGAAAGACAAGCGTAAGATATAATCAAACAACACATAGACATATTGATTGATTTGAAAGAAGACTTATCTTTAATTAAACATCAAGGTTTCAAGGGTGAAAAACCCTTAAAAATACTGTAGAATACGAGCTAGGGTTTTTCCCAAAAGTTGCACCCTAATGAATGAAAATTAGAAAAGTATATATAGATTTTACAAGCTGACGGCGTCACGTTCTAGTGCGTGACGCCGTCACCTCGCCGCCAAACTTATATTCGGATTACTCAGATTTACTTCTGACGCTGTCCCTCTTTAATCTTCTATGGGCCGTCTCCCTTTGTCACAAAACGTGACGGCCAACATCCAAATACACGTGACGCCGTCACCCTTTAAAACTTCAAATATTTCTGGGGCGTCTGGTGTAAAAATCATCCTTCGTTTGTCAAAGTGTGACGCCGTCACGCTCTAAAGCGTGACGCCGTCAGGTACTATTTCCAGCATATTTTGAGACTTTGTCGTTTTCTTCACTTTTATGCTCCAAAAACGTCCAAAATGCTTCCTTTTCCAGAATTCCTCTTCAAAGTACCTAAAATGACAAAAGGAACTATTTAGGGCAATATTTGATCAAATACGGATTAGGGCTTAAATGACCCCCTAAAAGCGGTACACTTTTCGCTTCATCAAATACCCTTACACTTGAGATTTGCTTGTCCTCAAGCAAATGCGCTTTTTTCCAATCAAAATATGAGCTAGGGGTCATTTAACACGAATATAAAAGTAATTACAACAAATAGTCATTCAACCCTAGTCATAATAAGCACGGAAATCATACACTAGCACCTCACAAATAGTGTTTGGATACTCTCATCTCTCGGGTGTTATAAACCTATATAACTAGATGGAAATGGAAGAAATATCACTCACTACCTGTCATAGCAAATAGATTACCATAGGCTTGGGAAAGGATCAAAAACCTCCTCTACTAGGCGTAAGCACCTAAGATAAACTATCAAAGAAGGCTTTACAAAGAGTTATAATGTTAGGTGTAGGGATATGATAACACGGTTTGGTTGGAATAAAGGGTATTTTTAGTGGTGGCGAGCTAATTATCTTGATCAAATACATGCACAAGGTGGCGTTGCTAAGCCAAGACTCGACTCGACTTAAGCTAATAATAAAATAACAAAAACATAAATAAAGACAAAATGAAACGGGATGGTAGTCCGTATGTTTTTTTCTACTTTTCTTTTTCCATTTTTTTTGTGCATACACTCTTGCCCTACCATCCAAAATAATACATCATAGGGGCCTCGGTTCTCCCCTTACACTTGAACTTTTACATACTTTACAATAAGCTATTCTAACGACTCGAATTAAGATAATTGAAAAACTTTGAGTACTTTAAAATATTAACGCACATATGGGGGTAATAATTGACTTCTTCCCCATTACTCCATTACATTAGTACTTTATCCATGAGTCCCAATCGTCCCAAAACAATATGTACAAGGATATGACTCGACTTAGCAACCATGTAAGTAATCAGATAATTAACTAAGGGTTTAACAAATGTTTTCACAATAATGCACTAAAGATGAGTGCATACAAGGTAGGCTAAGGCGATTTGGGTGTACATTTGGGTGGATTGTAAACAAATTCTTCCTTTAAGTAAAATGCTTAAAGTTAGAAACGAAAAGATAGGCTCGGAGGGGTGTACTAGGGGTATCGTGTACTAAAAATGAGTACAACGCTAAGGTGTGGGAGAATTACCTGACTAATGAAGTCATTGTAATTATAATACGGGTATAAACCAAGGGTTATCCTAATGCCTCTTATCATGTAGTAAATCTAACTACACGAATGTAGTCTCACTTGTGGATTTTGGATGGTCCTAACGCAAGTTCTAGAATCTATAAGCTACCGGTACACACACGAGCATAAAAAATGAATGCTTTTCCTAACAATTCTAGGGGTTAACCTCACATATTTGGGGGATTTTTTTTTGAGTGGTACGGTTTTTGTGCTAGTAATACAATTCCCTATCCATGAGACGCTTATTATTCCTAAAGTATCACTTCTAAATGTTGTAAATAATTTTAAATTTGCGCTAAAATTGCCCTAACCAATGTTTCTCTCAGTTTTATTACACAAGTACCATTGAACAAAACAAAAATCAAGCATAATTGCATTTTCTAAGGCGCTTTCATTTACCCCCCTTACACTTAAACCGAACATTGTCCCCAATGTTCATATAAAAGATGTAAAAGTAATGAAAATGAAAGATGAAACAAATACTCCCCTGATTCTTGATGTGGATCGTGAGGTAACATGGTTAGATCTTCTTCCAAGATGATGTAAAAGCTCCAATCTCAAAGCGACTCCAAAAGCTTGATGTCACGAACTTGATTCCATGTTCACCTTCTTGTCCAAAATAATCTGTTAAACCTGAGAAAACAAACTAGGTAAACCTCGTGTAAAATCGGCGGCAAAATCTATATAAGGATATAATGCTTGTGGAATGAAAATTTTGCAGATTCCTGGAATTAGAGGTGCAGTAAGTTTTATAATCCGGCAGAAAAACTAAATTTTAAAACGTTTTCTGAAATTCAAAGGCTGACGCTGTCAGAATTGATCTGACAGAATTCTTATGTTTAGTTTCCGAAAAATTTCTGGAAAAACAAATACCTTAACTCCTGGAATCCTGTAAAATTTCATCATGACTCGATACAAGCATTTGACTCTAACAAATACTAATATGCATGTTTATTTTATATTAGTACAATTCATGTTTCAATTTGTTCTTATAAACAAATTTAGATTTCCCTTACACTTATCTTTTGCAAAATATGTTTATATGTAGTTAAGACGAAGTTAAAAACAAAATAAAGCATTCTCACAATTTTAATTTGAAACATGAATCAATAACAATAAAAATAGGACATGCATACGGAAACAAATAAAATTCAAATAAACAAACACACAAAACAAATAAAGCTTGGGTTGCCTCCCAAGAAGCGCTTGTTTTTGTTCGAGTCACGAGCCTGACTTTACCCTTATTTAATGGAAATAAGGGAGGTTTTCCCTACACTTAGGATTAAATGCTGGTGATAGTAGCGATACACACCAACTTGGTAGGAGTATGCCTCGTGAGGAAAGAGTGGTGGATGAATTATATGCTCAAAGGGGTGTGCTCCTTTCATCATAACCTTACCTAGTTCACTTTGGTCAATAGGTGAGTTAAATTTTTCTCTTAAAAAGGGATCATCTTCTATCAACTTTGAGAGACTCCTAGTTGAGAATCCATCTTGACCTAATAAACCCGGTTTAAACCCATAATGTTTCTTGTGATCAATCATGAATGGGTGATATAAGTATNAGCGATACACACCAACTTGGTAGGAGTATGCCTCGTGAGGAAAGAGTGGTGGATGAATTATATGCTCAAAGGGGTGTGCTCCTTTCATCATAACCTTACCTAGTTCACTTTGGTCAATAGGTGAGTTAAATTTTTCTCTTAAAAAGGGATCATCTTCTATCAACTTTGAGAGACTCCTAGTTGAGAATCCATCTTGACCTAATAAACCCGGTTTAAACCCATAATGTTTCTTGTGATCAATCATGAATGGGTGATATAAGTATGTAAGGTCATGGTTCACTCCTATATTGGCTTCCATTCCACATGGTTTAGAGTCTACTACCTTCATCGAAAACTACCCGTACTATATGGTTTGATGGGTGGATCGGGACCTATTTCAATTCCTAAATTTTCATCCAAGGATGGAAGATTAGGTAACGGTTTTGGTTGAGGCTCCGGTTAATCAAAACTAGGAACTTCCATAGAACTAAAAGAAAGGTTATGACTACAAGTATTCAAACCTATTTCATCTAGTTGTGTTTGGTCCAAGGTCTCTACCTCTATTGGGGTTCCTATAGTCTCTTTTACTTCTTCCGGGTAAGTCACGGGTGGTGTGTACTCCTCAAGTGATGGTGAGAGTTATGGGGTACTTTGTAGGTTTGTGTTATTTACCTCATCCTTATCCCCATCATGTGTTTTAGTAGAATCTAACCCAAACATGTTCCTAAGTATCTCAAATCCTTCTCTAGCCATTTCAAGTTCTAAGTTCGATTCGTAAGAATCTTCCTCAATAACTTGATCACTATGTTCAATTTGCCTAAAGGATTAATCATGTGTTCCTTGAGATTCAAAGTCATTGATCATAAAACCTAGGTCTTTTTGCTCAATGTGATCATGTTCGGCTAAATCCTCCTCAATTGTGTCCTCAAGTTGTAATGTGTACGAACCCATTAATTCATTAAACTTATGGTTCACGGTTAGGAGGCTTTCCTCAAAATCTTTCCAAAGGGTCTTACTAAAAGGAATTGATCCTAACAACGATTGTTTAATAGAGGCCACACATGCACACAATTCATCAAACCTATCAAACTTTACACCCACCTCCTCTTGTATATACATAAGATCACTTAAAAATTCATTGGAACAACAAGAAGAAAATCTATCCGAGTAAACTAATTGTTCCTCTATTGTTAGTGATCTAAATGGAATTTCATCCGCCATGATGACAAATGAAAATGGTTTTACAAACAAAGGGCACAAGGAAAAGGATAGACTACAAGAAAACCTAGAAAAATAAAAATAAAAATCTCACTAGAAAGGATCCTAATGAGTAGAGGTAAGTAAAAATAAAATTTTCAACCTAAACAATAACTATTCCCCGGCAACGGCGCCAAAAACTTGAAGCGTGGGTTTTGCAACCTATGCACTTAGGTTTTACCTCTCAAGGGTCTTGAGAAGCTTACAACCCCCACCAGGCAGTGTACCTGACCGATGTAGTATAGTGAAGTGGCAAGTACCGGGGGATTGATCGTTCTCTCGGGGAATAGTGTAGTTAGGCTTGAAAAGCTACTCTAATTAGGCCTAAGTGTTGAGGGATGATTCTTTTTTTATTTTTATATTTTATGAAAGCAAGTAAAAATCTCGGTTTTGGAAGGAGTGGGCGGAATTAGTTGTTAGCCAACTAATCCAAATATCTACTTTTGCAAATAAAATTAAATAACAAGAAAATTAAATTGGTTGTGAAACTTATAAATGAGAAATATGTGTTTACTCGGATTTCCTTACTCCCTAGCTATCTTTTATATGTTAATTGGTTTGTTGTGATTATGTGGATGACGGGTTGTATTCCTTTAAACCATTCGTAGGGCCGTGTACGATCTTCCCTAACTCTATAAGCTCCTACTTCACTCCTATGTCGAGCCGATTTAAGCTCCTAACATGGGATCATTAGAATTCGCTCATGCATTAAATACAACCAAATAATCGTAGTACACATCCGATTCATGTTTCTTAAGACGTTCAAGCAAGTTACCGTATAGGAGGTTAGCCAGTTTTCTTAAGCCTAACATCGACTTCACCCAACCACAATAATCACAAGCAAACCAACAACATATAATCAATAGCTAGGTTTCATTAGATCTAAGCAAACACAATAAAAACCTAGCCTAGCATGTTAATTGAAAGACAAGCGTAAGATATAATCAAACAACACATAGACATATTGATTGATTTGAAAGAAGACTTATCTTTAATTAAACATCCAGGTTTCAAGGGTGAAAAACCCTTAAAAATACTGTAGAATACGAGCTAGGGTTTTTCCCAAAAGTTGCACACCCTAATGAATTAAAATTAGAAAAGTATATATAGATTTTACAAGCTGACGGCGTCACGTTCTAGTGCGTGACGCCGTCACCTTGCCGCCAAACTTATATTCAGATTACTCAGATTTACTTCTGACGTCGTCCCTCTTTAATCTTCTCTGGGCCGTCTCCCTTTGTCACAAAACGTGACGGCCAACATCCAAATACACGTGACGCCGTCACCCTTTAAAACTCCAAATATTTCTGGGGCGTCTGGTGTAAAAATCATCCTTCGTTTGTCAAAGCGTGACGCCGTCACACTCTAAAGCGTGACGCCGTCAGGTACTATTTCCAACATATTTTGAGACTTTGTCGTTTTCTTCACTTTTATGCTCCAAAAACGTCCAAAATGCTTCCTTTTCCAAAATTCCTCTTCAAAGTACCTAAAATGACAAAAGGAACTATTTAGGGCAATATTTGATCAAATACGGATTAGGGCTTAAATGACCCCCTAAAAGCGGTACACTTTTCGCTTCATCACACCCCAACCCGACAAGGGTCAAAGTGTAACATTATGGAGTCAAATCAGAACAATAAATATGCAAGCGGAATACTTTATTATAAAAGCATAACTAGGTCAACATTACAATCTTCCAATGATAAACCAACATTATCTTAAATAGAAATGCATAATTAATCCAAAAGTCTTGTAAATAATAAGGATAACTAGTAGGGTAGTCTCTAACTCCTACTCTCTCCACTCTTGCCTATTACCCATGTAATAACCTGTCGCAGAGAAAAGAAATGCAGCTGAGCTAACGCTCAGTGAACAGATATATAATATGAAAGAAATAAGTATGAATGAAACGAAACAATATATGAAAGAGTCCAAGAGAACTTTTGAATAAGATAAGAATGATATATATGTGTTGCAACATCAATATAATGAAAGAATATGAAAGATCAACAATAAAGGAAATGCCCAACATTACATTATGTACATAGAGTAACTAGCTCGATGTACCAAATTAGTGAGATGGGGTGTATCGCACACACTCTAGTTCATTCACATCACATTTCATTCACATTAACATTACATTTACTAGGATGCATCCATACGCTCCTTTTATTACAGTAATATATATACTAGTACTAGACTAACATACATATGAAAAACACGGGCCAAGTGTGCTAATTAGCAACACAATCATTTGGGAACGCAGTAGACACATGCCCGCCTCCACTGACAGCGTCATACCATTGGTGCATCAATGATATGGCCATAACCTCCCCATGGCTAGATACATTAAATGGGCAACAATATAGGCGAACACATGCAAGGATAGAAATAAGCATGTAACGAAAATAATCATTTGAACAATAACAAATAAAACCATATCAAAAGGGATCATAGCAATGGGATCATATCAAATGGATCAATACAAAGGAATCATAACATTAGGTTCATATCGAAAGGTTCATTTCAAAAGGTTCATAGCAATGCAACGAATCAAGGTCAACATAAGAATCATGAGAAACCTTTACTGATAAAAGGTAGAATATCTGTACCTTACAAATAGCAAGCAGAAAGAATAAAAGGACACAAGAAGGGAATCACTCCGACTTCTCCGGATCTACATCAATTATAATATCACAAATTACTTATACGTTCATTTAATGTCATAACTGATTCATTTATTAAGTTTATAATTGATTTTAGGGTTCTGCCATTTATAATAACTTTTTAGGTCAAATTCATAAATAGTTAGGTTTGAGGGTTTCAAATATAAAATAATCAAAGTTTCGGTTTTTAAGTTACCAACAATAGAAACGTAGGGTTTTAAAGATAATTAATGCCATAACATAAGTTTAAATGTGAATTAAATGTATTAACGACTTAATTATGTTTCACATACAAAATGGGTCTTAGGTTATCATATATTAAAATAAAAGGTTAGGTTAAACCAATTTAGGTTAAGTCAAATTATGTTTTCTAATTAGGTGTTAATGTTTAACGAATTTCTAATATTGTTTTAATTACAAATTAGGTTTTAGATTAATTAGGGCTTAAAATACAATCAATAAGTAATTTAAAAGACATTCAGAAAATGAATAAAACTATCAAGATATACCAAGTTTTAATCTAAAACACTCTAATAATGGTAAAATATTTTCAAGAATATCCCCAAATTAGTTATTGTATTTTTTTTTTTAAGTTTCGTATTGTTTTTAAATTTTTTCGTATGTTTTTTTAAGTTTCGCATTGTATTTTTTATTTGATGATTAATGAACTTTAATTTGTTTGAAAAAATAGAAAATAAAAAAAAATTATTGGTGGGACCCTTTTGACATGTTATGAGGGAGGGGTATTTTGGTGTGTGAGTGAGTTGAGCAAGTTAGTGATGTGACGCTGAGGTGACAAACTGACTTGAGTGAGTTAGTGCCACCATACTCAGCCCTCTTATGTGTTGTTTATAACTTACACCATCCAAGATATGAATAAAGGCAAAGATATCATAAATTAGTTATTGTATATAGTTTTGAGGGTATGTTGATAATTTTGTTAGTTTCTATATACTTTCCTTGCTATATAAAAATACAAACTAAAAAACACAAATTTTAATAGCAATTTTCTTTCAAAGTGTCATCCCTTACTTTGCTCTTCTCATCTTATCCTTTTTAATTTTTTAGACTCAAGAACAAAGCGTTAAATTTTGAGGGCTAGATAATTATTCCGAAGTTAGAAACTATTTATACATGTCACAATTACTTAAAAGATGCTTTGAAAATTGAAAATGTAAAAAATGTAATTTAATTAAACCTGACATAACTAAAGCCGTTCTTTAAAATAAAAAATAAAAAACCGACATAACTAAAGCCTTATTCCATAGATAAAATATCACTAGCAGGGTACCCGCGCGTTGCGGCGGCGGGTTCCCTGAAATAAAATTTTTCGGTGAATTATGTATTTTAGTTTATTATGTCTTTTTTGACAATAAATTTACGGATATCAAAATTTTCGTTTAGCTCGTGTCCGTTCGGGCTCGAGCCCGTTGGCTCGTGTCCATTCAGGCTTGAGCCCATTTGGCCCGTGTCGTTCGGGCTCGAGCCCATTTGGCCCGTTGCCCGTTCAGGCTTGAATATTTGTATAATGTGCTTTATTATTTGTATTAGTGACATTTAATGCAGGAATTGTGTTTAAGTTGGTTGAACAATATGGTTGCTAATTTGTAATTCTTATGTAAGGGGTGTTTTAATAAGTGCATTAATTGTATTTATTGATCGGTTAATTAATTGTATTTAATATACATAATGTTTTATTTATTGTAATTAATGTTAGTATTAATTGTATGTTAGAATTAAATATGAGGGGAATTTCTATAAGTAGTATTGGTTGTTGTACTTATAGCTTTAGAAAGTTGTATTGCTTAATTTTAAGTATTTCTATTAATAGTAGGCCTTCTTCAATTATAAGATAGTTAGATAAGTAATTCACTTTATGTTTGTATACTAGATAAATGTTATATCCACAAAACGTTTACAAAATTATATTCACGCAATGACTTGTCAACCAATTGTGGAGGGTAATAAAGAAGAAAAAGAGATTATGATGCTAAATAATAGGACCAATACACATGCTAAGTCATTTTATATGTATAATCTAGTAAAATATTTGTAAATGTAGCATTGCTTAACTACACTATTTAGCAATTAAATATTATCTTTACTCACTAAAATTTCTTTTCTTTAGTTGGAATACAAAACAAACACTTATTATGAAATATATCAAAATAAAATTTTAAACAATTACAATGAGAGTTTTATAAAGTAAAATAGTTTTATTCTTTTAACATAAACCAGATTATTTAGGAACTCTAAATTCAATATATATATATATATATATATATATATATATATATATATATATATATATATATATATATATATATATATATATATATATATATATATATATTTTTATGAAAATCAACAAAAGGGTCATGTATTGGGAACGGGAAATACTTATATGCCAAGCTCAACTTTTATTACAAGTAAATCCATGGTTCTCCCAATAAATTTCTACCTTTTCAGAGGAACATAATTGTAATTTGTAAAAATCGATCAACATTACATAAACTATGTTCATAAACCACACCAAAAAGGAACAAACTTCAAATAAAAGTCGATCAAATATTATTTTAATATTAATTAAATCATGCTATTACATTTTCCCTTACAAACTAGATAAATTCAACCCTTCATTAGTTGCCATTTGAACACCGTAAATCTTTTCATCATTTATGGGAATACGCATGTCGCGTACGCTGCATCAAGAAACAAAAATCGATGTTAGTCAAACTTTATATCGATATGTGTTAAAGTACAAGGAATTGACCAACACATAGATGTTATGTACAAATGCAGTTTATAAGCCAAGATCCAAAATAAAAGAAACTTACAAGGGTCGTTGGCAGTAAATGTAGCATAACTCTGATCACATACGTTATTAACTCGATAATCAAGATCAATAGCATAAGATCCATGGTTCTTATAATTGTTAGGGGTATAACACGAACCACCTGGCAAGATCTCCTTACAGCTGATTCTTGCACACACATCATCAAGAACTTGTTGCAACTTCGAGTCTGAAGTCTGGATTTGAGAGATGCACCACTTTTTAAACGGCTCTTCCTGATCGGTAAAATCAAAACATGTCAATATATAAAAAACATACAACACCACTTAGTATTCACATAACTATTTTTATCAATGCATTTGTGAATCACATTTTTTAAATTTTACCTGTGCATGAATGGAACAGATACTTAAACATAATAAGATACCAATAAAACTCAAAGAAAATGCTACTTTTACCATGATACTATGAAACAAATTATGAAGATTCATTTGGTTTTATAGTGTGAAAAGGTTGAGCCAAATATTTCAATTACATGAATGTATTTTCAATTAACATGCTAACTTTAATGCTATTAACATTAATGTGGAAGATTAGAAACAAATAACTGTTATAGTAACTAAAATATATACTCCCTCCGTCCCATTTTTATTGTCCATGTTACTATTTTTGGATGTCCCAATTTAATTGTCCCTTACCAAAAATATATAAGAGGGTTTGGTCAAGTTTACTATATTACCTTTTGTTGAAATTAATATTACAAAATTTAAAGAAGTGTTAATTAATTGGTTAGGGCAAATCTGTCATTTGGCAAAAAATAAGAGAGAGAAAGCAGTATTAATTATCCCATTCGTCCCAAAATTTATGTCCAGTTTGACTTTTTAATCAAACTTTGACCTTAAATATTTTTGTTTATATTATATAACACTTGATGAAAATTGTCCCAATTTATTTGTATTATATAACAGCTTGACTTTTTGATACATCATACTTTTTTCTTAACCAATTCCTTCTCAAAAGTTAGTATCATTTTTTAAGGATGAATAGAAAATCCAAACTACAGCCACAGAAAACTAGAACTCACAAAGATTGGAATTATTATTTTTGAATCATGTTAATTGTGTGTGAATAACAAAAGGTTTGATATTCGTTAGTTTATATTACATGGGTTTTTCATTTTGTTTCACATGTTAATTAGTTTATTTTAAATGTTTGTTTTTAATCATAATGAATGCCATATGTGTAAAACCCTGCATTTTGAATTCTTAATTTTACGTCTAATTTTGAATTTTACCTAAAGTTTAGTAATAAATTATTTTGACACCTAAACTATATTGTATGTAATATAAATACATGTAATTAAGCTAACCTATGATACGTACTCAAGTAAATATTTCTTACAACTTTTAAATACTTCCTAAAACCACTATTGGACTTAATTCCATTTTCTTTTGTTAACCTCCCATGCATTGCATGACCAATTAAATGACATCAATTTGCTCTATGCCATTAACCAAAATGGCAGCAACAAATGGTAGTATATGCCATATGGTACTTTTATTTAAACTCACGTGTTCCACCAATCCGATACTTGACGCATCAACCAATAAAAACACTCCATTCACCTCACACGGATCATCATCTAACAGTCCACAATTTACTCAGTCCATTAATCTAACGCCCCTCAACACACTCAAAGAAACACAAAAACCCACTCAACCCACTATATAAACACACAAACCCACTCCTCACTTTTCTTCTCAATTTTGAACTCAAGAACACACCGTTAGTATTATGTGGTCCTGTGGTATTGTTGGGTAGCAATTTGTTTGTGTTAGGACATTGTGGGGCATTTCATGTTTGTTTAGTTAGTTTTTTATTTTGGGTCACTCCTTTTTAATTGGCTTGATTAATTAAAGGGATGCCTTATTTTGTATTTTTGTTTTCGTGTTTTTATAAAATGTTGCATTTCTAAAAAAAATAAATACATTTTATGAGAGGAAAGTGTGACAACTGGTAAAATTTGAAACCGGATTTAAAATGAGGAAAGATAATTAAAATGAATCGTTAATATTATTGAAACGGTTTTTCAGAAATTACGAGAATTGGTGATTGATTATGTGGAACGTGATGCGTATCGTTGATTATTTGAGTGGAATAGTATGTCGTTAGACCATTTCTATGGCGTTAAGTTAGGCACTACTTCGACTCTGGCACTAGGAACCTTAACAAAATGCGTATTTGATGAATAACGGTTACGGTTGTTTCTAGTATTAATTTAGCTTTTGAGCCGTGAGTGACAAAACGATTTGAAGTGGTTCTGGTTATTAAACGAGACGTTTTATTTAATCGAGGAAGTTAATTATTTATTTTTGAACGAGCGGTGAATATTTAAAATGGTTACGTGTGGTGACCGAAGTTTTTTATAAACTTTGAAAATATATGTGTCGGGAGAGATGTAAGAAAAATAAAAGTTTTGGGTCCTCATTTACACTAGTTTGTAAAATTTAATACTAGAGGGACCATTTTTGCCAAATACCTAAACTAACATTTAATAAAACTCACAAACCCTAACCCTACACTCATTATATCATCTTCATCACTCTCCTCTCCTCTCTCTTTGACTCAGCCGCCGGCCACCCCACGAACGACACCACCGCCGCCACCCTAACACCACCACCACCTCTAAAACACTTAAAAACATAACCTCCTTCCATCTACACTATTCACGCGCTCAATGACGAACCCCTACACCTCGAGAACCTCGTCACCGTCGCTATACACCACCACCACCACTTCATTTTCTTCCAATCTTATAGATCTACTACGGTAAGGTAAGGAAAACAAGTTTCTGCACGATTTTGACTCGAACCCGAGTCAAAACTCGTGTCATATCGGTTTTGAGTACAAGATTTTTTATGGGTTTAATGAATATTGATAGTTTGGTCACGTTTGGTATCGTATGGGTTGGTTTTGAGCTCGACTTTGGTTCGTTCGTGGTCAAACCGTGGGTCAAACCCACGAGTTCGACATATCTAATGGTTATTCGTGTTGTTTGATGCTTGGTAAATGATTTTGGTTAATATTGTTGACACTTGATTTGCTTGGGTTGCGATTTTCTTGATAAAATAGAGGTTTTGTTGCTTGGTTCTAGCCGAGACCCATGGGAGAGTCGTTTGGCTCGTTAGATGTAGCTCGGCCTAGCCGAGGAGACCCAAGTCGAGACCCTTTAGTCTCGGCAAAGGGTTGTGGTTCGAATGGGGATTGAGCCGAGACTCATGGTCTCGATAACATGGGCTAGTTTGATGCGTAGATAATATTGGATACGTGTAAAATTTATAAAATTAATATTAGTCTTAAAATGGAGTAGCCGATAGATATTGGGGTAATTAAAAATGGTTGGAATGTTTAAATGGTTTTAAGTAGGTAAGTGTCGGCGAAACGCAAAAAAGTTTGAGTTATAAACGAGATGAGTAAAAATAACTATTTGGATGAGTTTGTGAAATAAATGGACTATCGAAAAGTATGTAAATGGGGATTAGGTGATATTGTGATACGTGACTATATGAATTATTTGTGAATAAAATGTTACGTGTATATAATTATTTTGTGAACTAACGTTTGCTGAAATTGTGTTATTGAAATGGAGTGCTTGGTATTGAATTCCGGAGTTATAAGGATAAGAAATTTTAGAATGACGGAGATAGGTTAGTACGAGAGCCGTAGACGGCCTCGCATTGTCGTAGTTTGTGAAGTGTGGATTGGATATCGGGATATATTGGATTAATTATATTATGACGTTACATATTGAGACATTGTGCACGTTGAGGTCGCCTTGACTCTCTAGTCTTGGTTGGCTTTAACAATGCCGTTACATGGACTTTGGACTTTGACTAGTTATGTGGACCGGGAAGTCATTACTCGGACACGTGGACTCGAATAAATAATAATTCGTTTAATATCGTTTATTACGATTAACTTATATATAATATGAGTCTAAACATATATAT
>LBNU01034724.1:35508-56007 GCA_014162995.1 Artemisia annua
ATATATATATATATATATATATATATATATATATATATATATATATATATATATATATATATATATATATATATATATATATATATATATATATATATATATATATATATATAATATATATATATATATATATATATATATATATATATATATATATATATATATATATATATGATATAACTTGGGGATCAATAAGTAATCGGTAAATGGTTGGACTTATCGAGTTAACGAATTTGATAAGCAATCAACCCTTCATACGATGACTTATCGACTCATGAGGTCATATCATTCGACCTTGACCTTTATGTGCAACATGGTTTTGGAATGTTATATGTCTTGAATGCGGATACGTGCATATGTGAACTACTTGGTTTACTTGAGGCTTATGCCGCTATGTGATTTCGTGATTTATGCATCTATGATCTTTATCGAGGTACTTAGTTGGCGTGAGTTCACTTGAGTCGAGACTTTGTCTCTAACGCACACTCATACATACGACGATACCAAACCCTAACAAATGATTTCCCAAAGTTATTTCGGAAAGTAAAATAGAATATGTTTGGGATTGGGAAATATTTATTTGAGATTTATACTGAGGCGTATTGATATTATTAGGTAGTGCCAAGTCAGTAGTCGACGTTGCATGATAGTTGATACTTTCTTTGCTTCTGTTGATATTTGTGCTATTTGCTGGACCTGAGGTGAGTTCATAGCCCCACTTTTACTCGTATTTTAATTGTTTTGATCGTTTTCTAAACTTGGGGGAGAAAGCATGCAACCATTTTCTTGGACCTGCTACTACTTCGTTTTGCTATTGTGTTGGCTAGTTGAGGTTAGACGGAAGTAGAGGTTGACCTAGAGCTAGGGCGTTTTGACCCTAGTTTGGAATAGACTCTGCTGCGGCCTAGATCCGGGGCAGTAACGGGTGGTTCCTTACTGTGGCCTGGCTAGTGACCGTTGAGGGGCCCGCTCACTATGACCATTCATCTTGCCTAAGATGATAAACTATTGATTGCGATTATGATGAGGTTGGATTGTGATGTCTATGCCTGCTCTAGTTACACATAGCACTAAACTCTTCAGGTCCCGTATTGTTTTAACCTTAAACCTATGAACTCACCAGCGTTGCTGATTTTTAGCATGTCTTTCTCAGGTATCTAAGGTGTTAGCATGACTTACTTACATTTGGAGGCTTGGCAATTGGTGTGTCTGAAGGATCGACAAGAACTCTGATTTTACTATGAGGACCTATCTCTTATTCATTTATGGGCTTTCCTCTACTAGATTGATGAATGCAAACTTTGTAACCAAATGATGGATTTCCTTTTGCATTCAAAAACATACTATCTCGTTATCTATACTTGTGATGTCTACCCATTGTAGTAGCACCCCGAAAACTTGTTAAGTCTTCCGCTGTGCGAATTTTGGGGGTGTTACAGAAAGGATTATTGATAAACACAAAAAAGTTTAAATTTTATCAAATTAACTTAAAGGCTTTTCTGTTGTAACCATTAAGGATATTACAGTTAGTTGGTTGAGAACACTTACACTCTGTTCCGAAAATAAATGGATGGGGAGGGAAATCAAAAATGTTAGTGTTCTTAAGTTTTTTTTTAAAGAAGGAAGTGCACAGGAAGAGAAGGGGGAGGAGGGAAGTTACGAGCTTGTGTAAAATTACAATTATATCCTCGTTTAATCTTAAAACCTTAAACAAAACAATTCATTTGGTAGTGATTATCAGTTACCTCTCATACCAGAAGAAATATGAACGAACACATCTTTTTATAATAAAGAATTATGGTTATCAATCTTTATCTAGTTTTGTTCAAATTTTCTTTTGTAATGACAACTTCACATTTTGCTTTTCTTATCTACATAATAATGACATCTATTTTTGCCTCTTATGTGTTGTTTATAAGTTATAACTTATACCGTCCAAGGTATCAACAAAGGCAAAGATAGCATAAATTAATTACTGTATACAGTTTTGAGGGTATATTGGTAATTTTGTTAGTTTCTATATTATTTCTTTGCTATTTAAAAATACAAACTCAATAACACAACTTTTACACTGTGTTCTCAAGAAAAATTTAGAGTGCAAAGTAAAGGAATGAAAAGAAAAGTAAATGAGAAGGTAGTAAATGAAAGAAAGTAGAAAAAAAGTTGTGTGTTCTTGAGTATAAGGCTAGTAGGCAAGGTTGTATTTTTTTCACCATCCACATCAGCGCCACGTCAGCTTTCTCTCTCCTCTCACTCCCCTTCACCACTCTTCACCAATTAGTGGTCAAAGGATATGTTTTTTCACCTTAACTCTCATTTTTTTTAATACTTACACAATTAAAAACATAAACGTAAAAATATAAATGGGTTAATTCTACATATAGGTAACGAACTTTCTGAAATTTTCAATTTTAGGTAATTTACTCTCAAAAATACCAAGTTAGGAAACCAAACTTTGTGAAACCTTCAATGTTAGGTAATATTACCGGCTATGCTTATGGGGCCCCACATGTGACGTCATTTTAAAAAAAAAAAAAAAAAAAAAAAACTTTTTTTTAGCGATGGATACGCATGTTAATGTGAGGCCCACCAATACCAACCCTCTTTCTCATCACCTACGATCTATCTTCAACATTTTAATCACCATATATTTGTCCCAGCACTCTTGTTCATATCATCTACATTCTACACCACTTCACATCATTTTCAACTCATTTTATGAGTAGTTTTTCTTATTTATAATCTCATCTTCTTATATTCTTCCCGATCTACAAATCTTTATTCTCAATTCAAGCATTCATCCCCAAATTAAATATTCACCTTTATATCTTCTTTTTTATTCTTTTCTTGCAATTAGAAAAAAAAAACACTTAACATTTCAAGTCTGAAAAAGATGGTGGTGAGGGTCGACGGTTGTTGTGCAGGCCGAAGGTGGTGGCCGGCGGAGGTGGTGGTTGGTCGTTCGTGGGTTTACGTGGGTCCCGTTTAAACAAAAAGTAACCGGTGGTCAGACCACCAAATTTGTACTTGGAAAAAGTGTCTAGCGCGTGAAGGAGCTTGGTAGGCAAGGAGGATCAAGCGTGGGGTGGGCCCATTTGGTGAGGGTTTCATGCCCTTGCCGAGTAGTCTAAGGGCCCGTTTGGTTTGTAGATGGGTTTAGGATTTTGATTTGGATTTGGATGAGTTGTGTTCTCCAGATTTTTTATAGGGAAGAAAGGAAGAGAAGTGGAAAGAAGTGGAAGGAAGTTATAGTTGTTTTTGTTGTATCAAATCTTCTCTCCAATTTTGGGAGGAAGATAACTTTCCTTCTCTTCTCTTCTCTCCTTTCTCTTCTATTCTCTTCTTTTAATAAGTGAACTCGAGAACACAGCGTTAGTAAAGATTGAGAAAAAGTTGTCATTAAGGGTTTTAAAGTATTCATTTTAGCAAACAAACAACAAGTATTAGTCTAAATCCATGCGTACAGTGGTCATCACCCCCAACCAAACTGCACCTAAAAAGAAGAAAGAAAGTGAAAGTGTGTTGTTTATAGAATTACTATTATACCCTTAAAGAAAAAAGGAACTAAAATAAAATTAAGGGTACTTTTGTCATTTATTTAATGGTTGTACTTGTTTACTTCACTTTCATCCCAAATGTGGGATGAAAGTAATCACACAAAAAACATCCAACTTTCACCCTTTTTACATTTCACTTTCATATACTCCGTATAAAAAAACTCAAGAACATGACAACTTTTAAGTTTCACTCATTTTACTTCCTTTTCTTTCCAAAATCAAACTTGAGAACATAGTGTTAATAACCCTTTTTTTCATAGTAGCATCCCTTACTTTGTCCTTCCCATCCTATCCTTTTTCATTCTTTAAAATTAGAGACTCGAGAACAAAATGTTACGTTTAGAGGGCTAGATAATTATTCCGAAGTTAAAAACTATTTATACATGTCACAATTGCTTAAACGGTTAAACCTGACATAGCAAAGCGCTAAAACCTTATTCCCTTGATAAAACACGGTAAATATGTTTGTATATCTCCACTAAAAAAATAAAAAAAGGTTATGCCATTAACCAAAATGGCAGCAACAAATGGTACTTTTATTTGAACTCACGTGTTCCACCGATCCGAAACTTCACCCATCAACCAATAAAAACACCCCATTCACCTCACACGGATCATCATCTAACGGTCCACAATTTACTCAGTCCATTAATCTAACGCCCCTCAAAGAAATACAAAAACCCACTCCTCACTTTTCAAAAAACACACAAACTTTTATATTTATAAAAAAAAAAAAAAAAATGTCAGGAAGAGGCAAAGGAGGAAAAGGATTAGGCAAAGGAGGAGCGAAACGACATCGTAAAGTCCTCCGAGACAACATCCAGGGAATCACCAAACCCGCTATTCGTCGTTTAGCGAGGAGAGGATAAGCGGGTTGATTTACGAAGAGACACGTGGCGTTCTGAAGATATTTTTGGAGAATGTGATAAGAGATGCGGTGACTTACACTGAGCATGCGAGAAGGAAGACTGTCACTGCTATGGATGTTGTTTATGCGCTCAAGAGGCAAGGCAGGACTCTTTATGGTTTTGGGGGTTAATTTAATTCGTAATTAGGTGCTGTTTGGTTACATGGATTAGATCTGGTGTTTTATTATTATGTTTTGTTGATGGGTTATATTTTAATTAATGAAAATGAAGATTAATTTCGGTTTAATTGTTTTTTGTTACTTTAGAATTTGTTTATTGTGTTTGATTGAGGGGGTGTTTGGATTAGCTTATTTTTTGGGCTTATTTCAATTTGGAAAAGCTTATAAACTCATTTCTTTGGGCTTATGAGATTATGAAGTTGAGCTTATGGACTTAGATAAGCCCATAAGGTTAAGCCGATAAGTCGAAAAAATGAGCTTTTTAATTTTTGAATAGGCTTGTGCGCCCAAAAAATAAGCTAATCCAAACACCCCCTGATATTTGTGGATCTAGGTGTTGTCATAACAATACTAATATTTGGTTAATACTGTTAACAATATACAAAGATCACAAATAAAAAGCTTCTGCAATGGATTTTACAAGTCTAATTTTCTGATAGATATGCTAATAAAAAAGTTGGTTGATCTGTTATTGTTAAAAAAGTCTAGTCACAATGAGTAAGGAATTATGTTAGGAATGGAGACTGGATGTTAAGGAGAGTGAGCTCATTTGTGAAACTCAAAACTTTGAAAACGTGTATGATTCAATCGGCTGAAGTGTTTGGGTGCGAGTCTGTTTTGAAATGAGATTTGGCTCAACATAGGTATAGGCTTGCTGATCAGAAGCTGTAATGGGTCAGTATGCAATGCTGTCATTACTCATTGGGTCTATCGAAGCAAATTTGCATATATGACAGGTTGAAGCAGAAAAATTCAGCTGCTATGTCTTGCTAACTGAGTGTTTGAATGTATTAATGGAGCATTAAAAGGTATGGAGATTGGTTTGTTTACTGGTATAAGCGTTGATGATGAAAGTCAGATTCAGCTTCGAGCTGTGATAACCAACATGTTGTGGTTAAATTTAAGTTTTATTTTGGGCTTGCACTTGATCTGGAACTTTATATTTTCATTACCAGCTCTAATGATCAACCCTTCCATTTAGTGATGACATGTAGAACTGATGATATGCAGTAGCATAAATCAAGTATGAGATTTTCATGTTGATTTCACCTATGGTTTTTGGTACAACGCCTAATTATCCAAATGAAATACGAATATGTGAAGTTCTGGTGTTGATCTATAACGAGTCAAGCAGGTAAGTTAATCTAATAAGAGCATATGTGAAATAGTCTAAAAAATACTGATAACTGTCACAAATTAATGTGTTCATGCTCAACTCATGCGTAGAACTAATTCTGTTTAGATTGAACAAATATCATTAAAAATTCAAATTCTGTTATACAAATTAAGACTCTTAGTTGTAGATCTGCCTATGTGAGGAGATCTGCATAATCTGATGTAATTTGGAGGCTAATTGGTCAAGAAAATATATTAAGACTGGGATGCCAAAAGCTTCACCAATGGTTATTACTCAGGCATACAATGCAGACAATCTGACATATCCAGAAGTGCTGCAGGCATGAATCTAAATCCTAGCAGACACTGGATCAAGTTAACCTGTTGGTCACCTTCCCCTCCTTGAAGCCTTGGTAAACATATCTTTAATGCTATGTGAATTCGTCTCTACTTTTGCCTTCTTATTTTGCTTCCCATTCCGGGTAACTCTCTTGTCACCCGTTGTCTGTTCCTGGTTTGATATAAAATGTGAAATAAGCATAACTAAACAGAACATGTTTAACTAAACCATCACACGTATATGTCATACAATGTGTCAACACTTGCCAACTTGTGTAAAATAGAAAAAACCCATGTATAAGTTCAATAATGGATCCTTGCATAGTACCAGTAGTGTTTATTTGACACAGGTTAAATAGTACGGAGTATGACATAAATTTGGCCAATCACCTAGTCACAGTGTTTTATGAACTTTGGGTTCGGGTAGTAGCACCCACCTGCGCTTAGGTGCAGAGTTTTTGACATAATCAATAAACATTTGTTTTACTTGAACCATGAACTAGTTGAATTTTAATTAAAACGTGAACTTGTTAATGCACAGCAAAGAGGTTTGCAGGATTGTATAGTAATGATCAGTCAGCATTGTAAAAAAATACCTGTACGGGATTGAATGAAGAATGAATACTTGGAACGGCAGACACTTGGATGTCCGTATCTGGTGCCTTAACTGTCTCATCCATAGATAACCTGAAAATTTATTTGAATTTTGCATTGGTTTCCGTAAACAAAACCCAAAATTCAATATTTCCGCTAAATACAGAAAGCTGGAAATTAATCATATAGATAAAAACAATATTTATGGTACCTAAGATTGTTACATAGAAGCTTCAACCATGGCTCATCTGCCAAATATTCACCCAAAATCATGACTGCATCAGTCACTGCAGCAGGAAAAAAGAAGTAAATATAAACCCTATTGAAATGTAGTGGAAGTGGTCAATAAAAGGCAAACGTAGAAAAGAGCCATCATGTTTTATAACATAGGGATTCTAATTTACTACAAAAAGAGAACGTCTTCAATGCACACATTTGTTCTTTAAAAAGATGACATGATGAGTCTGGTGGTAACTTTTGATGGCTATGGATTTATTCTGTTTTTATTAGGCCTACATCATAATGTTAATGGGATATACAAAGTAGATATAAGGGAGTGTTTCTTTTTCCCTTAGTGGGGAAGAAAAGTGGGTTCAAATCTTTTAATGCCTCTTAATTGAGAGGAGCATTAAAGCTTCACTCTCCCAATTAAGTGGCTAATTAAGTGGTTCATATGGAACCACTTAATTTGGTAAACAACCCCTAAGTTTTACAATTAGAACAATGAACTCACTACAAAAGTACATTACTGATAAGGATGAAAAGAACCAAATTAAGTGCTTTGTCCTGGCGAAAAAAGTCCAGATATATATACACATTTGGTATCACACTGACAAGAATGTTATGTGTATAATGTGTCACTCATATAGGGATGTTTTTTTTTTATCCTTTGTATCATAGAATGAAATTCTATCGTGTAGAGTGTATATATGCATGAAAATCCACTTACTAAATACATAGGTAGACTGCATGATCTTAGAACTTGATCACTTACAGAAATTCCAAGTTGTTGATGTATATTTTTGCAAATTCGACAAATAGCTAGATCACACAGAGAGATAGAGCCATAGAGGTAAACAGTGATGATACATCACAAGTATATATTACGTTCTTGAATGGAATAAGTATGTGGGGTGTCAGCCGGTCATAACAGCTGACGGAAAGCACTGAATGGCAGCCTAACCGACATATGGTTCAGACAAAGTCTGGCATATGAATCAATCAGCACAAAGTCATTAAACTACCACAGTTAGCATCAGATATATGCACTAAATGGTACCATGAAAAACTGTTTTCTTCTTGTAAGTGAAGTCTGCTAAAGACAGCTTCTCAACAAAAACATAAAATTTGCCGTCATTCCAGTCTGCTAAAGACAGCTGTAAAGTCTGGCATACGATATACGGTGATTTGGTTTCCGAAATGAAGGCTTGTGATTTGGTTCTACTTATCTTAGACATTAGGTGGAATCTAAAATTTAACTGCTTAAAAATATACTGTAGCATTTAGAAATGATAAAGTGTTAAGTTTTAGTGATGGGCTTGTATACCACTTTCTGTCTATGGTATTCAAATCATCGTTATGATGCTAATAATTCCACAGAACCTAAGCAGAAAACAGCATTACAGTAACAGCCAAACTAACTGATTCTGGAAAAGCAAGATAAGTTAGTTTATTCAACAAACCATACAGGTGTCTTTCTGATTTTGAGCAGCATAGTTCTTATCCAAGCTGAGAAGGTTCTGCTTCAGTTGTTGTACCTAAGAAACGTAAAATGCCTGCTCATTAATAATCACATAATAGAACACTAAACCTTTCAGAAGAAAATAGCTTTTACATTTGCAAACATGGAGAAATGCATACAACTGAAGAAAAACTATTTATGAAAAAAAAAAAATTATCAAGAAAAACTGTTTCAGCTTCTAAATAAAGTCTGACAACGACAGGTTGTCACCCGAAAACATAATATTAGTGTTATTTTCATTTTGAATCCCATACTAAGAAAATATACATTTACGGTCATCAATTAAGGTTATTGGCAAACCCACTTGTCATTTGGTATTGGTTAGACCCCATTTATCACAATAAAAATATATCAAGAAAAAGGAAATCAACATGTTTTCTCGAACAAACAGATTTACACCGTCAATGGCAGGGTCATCTCAACAAGGCAACTAAAGCCAGCCTTCTGTTGCATTGTGTGTCTGTGTGGTTCACTAGCTAAATATTCACACTTTTTTACCGTTTATTTACGGATAAATTTCCACTTACTTTCTAACCCATTCAGGGTTCAAAGATAGATAAAGTCATGGAAAAAATTGTGTGTTTTGTTAATATGTAAGATTCCTAGTCATGATTAGTAGTGATGGTTTGAGGACCATCATATGTTTGCTTTGTAAGTAAAATTTGGCCCAAGATTTGCCTCTTTACTTTTTACTCAGGTTGGTTAGTGTATTTGGGTCCAGGACTTGATAAAGCAGGTATGTTTGAGTGTAACAGAGTTATTTGTTAGGTTTGAGGTTCAAAGATTCTAATCTTGACCGTTATTTGCACCATATAAACATTCCAGGTGTGCTATCCAGAGGTGCCCTACTAACTAAAGACAAACTTGTTTGGAAGCTTGACTATCTGACAGTCCACTATGGTCAATGAACTATTTTGTACACTATATGGCAGTATCAAACGAGTGCTCAACAAGAACTTTTATACATAGACTAGGGACACTATGGAGTTTACTTTAAGCCACTACAAAAGAGGAAGCTGGTGATATATGAAAAGTAGATCAAGTGCTTCCACTAAAAAGAACTAGACACAATCCTGTACTCCAGATGATGATTAACAGAGCAGATACCGTGTGTAAAATCTAATAAGCATACACAAAATCTCTTCCAATTCTAGCACACAATCATGGTCTAGTTCAGTTGTAAAAAAGAAGAGTCTATTTTAAATCAAAAAGTCACTCAGCATGAAGACTACCTTACAATACATCCAAGCTAAAACCTTCGAGTCATTGAGTCTGAAAAACTTTGTGGATCCAATCTCTGCAACATGATTAGAGAGTGAATGAATTAGAACAAACAAATAATACATATGTCGGCTCAATACCTCTAAATCCAAATTTATGATATTTACATCTTAAATTTCAGATATAGAGGATTATTGTTAACAGTCAACCATCTTAAAATTTCAGTTACAGGACTTACAGAACATCATTTAGTTGGAAATATACAGACTTTATAAGTATGATCACGAACAGTTCCCAGTATACATCAGATGTACTAATTTACCTTTGCAATCGCAAACAACTTCCATAGACTTTTCTGCAATCTGAGCCAAATGATGATATCCAGGATAGTCGTGAAGATAAATGATCTCATCAAGTTGCCTAAACTTCCCTTGATCATCTCCGTTCTGCATGGACCACACAATTCCAGATATTAGAGATTCTAGTATACACGCCGTAGATGGTCGATAAATATGCAAGTGTAGTAACACAAGCTTCTAGGCATGTGTTATAGTTGACAACAGCAATTAACATAATTAGAATATTCGATACAAAGAGGGAAAAAACTAAGCTGGCGCACACTATAAAATGAAAACAGCAGAATTTCACCATAATTGAGTCACAAGAAACGAAACACAATAAACAAGGCCAGCTTCCTATCTGTGTTTAGTTACACAATCTAGGGTCTAGATAACTATTTTGTTACCTTCATGCGTGCTTCATCAAATAGAGGCAATAGAATGAACACAGGGTCAACTTGAGTAGCAGCGTACAAACTACCATCTGGTGACACGTAAACATATTCTTAAAAAGATAAACACAATCCAAATAATTATAAAGTTCATGCAAAAAAAGTTAAGAGCTGGTATAGATTGAAAAACAAAACGTTGGAGATAGTTGAGTAACCTTGAGAGATATAATCTCCGATGAACCAAGAAGCATACGATTGTTTAAACCAGTTTACTTCTTGAAGGCCATCATTAATCAGTAGATAGCATGTAGCATCTCCTGTCAGAATAGTAATTAACGTTGTTATTTTACATCTGAAATTTGTAAGTAGACGTCGTAGCAGGGGTAGTTTACTTTAACATTAGCATTTTATTTAATTTAATTTTATTTTGTAAAGCAAATAACACTCAACTAAGCATAAACGGTTTACAAAGTTAGCCCCTCCCAAAATTCATCTTTCATGATTGGAAAATGAGTGAAATTGTTTTAAAATGTTGATATTTAATAGCAGCATAAACAAATGATTAATAAAAAAAGGGTGCACCGGTTTTTGGATGACGGAGTTGCAGGAAGCGGCCTCCATTAGAAGAAGCAGGAGGATCTGAAATGTAAATATATATTTCAATTTCAACTTTAAATGATATCTGGACTATAATTTATTTATTTAAAAAAAAAAAAAAAAAAAAAGGAGAAATGGTACCTGATGAAGAGGGAGCAATAATAAGACGAGTTTCTTCAACGCCCTCTTCATACCACCCACCTTTACCCATTTTCACCCAATTTCTGTTTCTGTTTCTGTTTGTGTTTGTGTTGGGGGAAGTACTACTGTATCTTTCTTTCTTTCTAGGGTTACCAAATTATTTCCCCCCCAATTTCTTCACCCGCCAAAACTTACACTATAGAAAGGAAAAGGAAAAGGAAAAAACCAATAATAATAACCAAAATTAGTACCAAAATGGTTAATTCTCCTAATAAAAATATAATTATGATTGTTTTCGTCTTTGTAGAATGATATAATTGCTTAATGTCTTTTTATAAATTTTTTAACAATAATTTTAAAAAAAAGATAATCTATTTTATTTTACTTTTGATGATACATAAAAAAGGACTCTTAACTTGGGAAAGAGTGAGTAAATAAATATATACATTGTTTGGTTGGTTTTACTTGATGAAAACTAACGCGCTCCTTACAGGAGTTAGGCCGCACTTAGCCATAAGAGTAGTAGTTATGATGACCTAAAGTGACACCAAAATATCATATCACATCAGCGCTCTGCATCAGATTCTCTCTTACAGACCAAACACATGACCACCAAAGGTGGAGCGTCCTTTGGAACCATAACGACTAGCCTAAGCGTTAGTTACAGGTTTCTCATGTTAGTTATTACACTATAACATTTTACATTACAAAATTCAATATAAAAGTAGATTACAATTCATAAAAGACGAGCAATTAACTTGTTTTTTATTTCAGCTACTTTATTATTTGCAAAATTGTTGCCTTTCAAAAAAAAAAAAAAAAAAAAAAAGGTTATTTGCAAAATAAATAGTAAAAAGAAAACCACATGGAACACAAAATGTAACGTTTCCATGTTAATAAAAAATAAAAATAAAAAACCACGAGCCACCACCTTGTCATCTTTGTCCCCCGTTTTACCCACGTGCAAACTTAAAACACAAACTCATACAAAGTTACACACATTCAAGTACACAATTTTAATGTAAAAGAAAAGAAAAAAATATAACGTAAAAGCACACCATAGCTCGTCAGATGATAAAATGCGGTTTAAACTAACCGAAGGAAATTCCCTGTTTACGCGTGTTTCGCAATGACCATTAACAAAAGTCAAGGCCAAACTTTATCACAAGTTAGGGTATTTCTCTCGAGGTCAGTTTTCTCTCGTGGACGACTATATGTGACTGCCTTAAGAGTCAAAAGCAGGATTGAAGATCTTTTGTTGCGATAAAGATAGCAAACACACAAAATCAACAACCAACATTCACAAAGAAGCTCTGTTTCGCATTTGAACCGGCAACATATGCTTTGTTCTTATGGATAACTTATTACAACAACTTTTATTTTCTCATATCAGATGAATATTTATTTCTTTTCGTACTTTATGCATTCAATAAATATGTTGGTGTGTTTATAACTAATTTACCTGAATTTAACTTGTTTCAACGATATTGATAAAGCTAACCCGCCCATCCGGGCTGGCATGTAACTAGTAATCCGTATAAATGAAAACTAATAAGGAGTCAATACTTTTGTTACCTATCAATCTGTTTTTATTAAATCTCCCCAACTTAAATGTAGGGTGTCCAAAACTTTCTCACCATATTGACCAACAACCTGGGAAATTGATTAAAAAAAAAGGAAAAAGAAAAGAAAAAGAAGACAAGTATTTAAATCCTAGTAATCAAGCATAGATTTAGAATATGCATCAAAACTCACAATACACGAATACACTACTACTTGCATGAGTCTTCAAGATCAAAAAGATGTTGGTTCATGTGCTTGGCTTCTTTTCAGTCGTCTTGCCACGGAAGGACGATAATAAAGAGAAGTGTCTTGAAGCTGTCAAGTACAAAAATCACATATTCAATATCAGCAAGGGAGTGATTGTTTGTTTCTGAAGTGTACACTCATTTTGTCCACCATGCTATAAACTTCACATATTTGGCACGTATTTTAATTTAAAGTACTGGTAGCTAAACATTGTAATTATTTCTGTAGCATAGTAGTGACAAACAGTTTATTTTACTGGATATATCTTCTCGTTCCTACTTTCCAGGTTGCAGCATAAATAATCTTGATCTAATTTAACAAGTGTTCACTAAAGGCTAATAAGTAAAAAAAAAAAAAAAAAATTAAGTTTTTCACTAGGAACGGCAATGGGTAACAACTGGTTGGAGCATGAGTAGTACCGACTAAATATAGAGTTTGGAATGAAGGGCCAAATAAATAGTTTGGAATAATATTTAACTAAAGGACACTCACACTTTTGAGAAGCATGACCTTGAGTGGGAGTTTGATCTTCATAGATTAAGGTCTTCAATGTGTTAACTGTTGAACATCAGAGTATAACCAAACAGTCAGCACAAACTTTATATAAAGCTTTGGGCCACAAAACTTTAGAAGAGAAGATATTTTGTTTGACCCTTGTGTTAGCATCTAAAATATATTTTGGTGGTTGTAAAAAAAAAAAAAAAAAAAAAAAAAAAAAAAAAAAAAAAAAAGGTTTATAAGTTACAATATGATATTATGCTAGTTCTCAACCATATACATCGAAGAGTTGCATAAGCACAGCTACACAGACCAGTAAAGCATTTTCCTTGATGAATTATCGATTTGTGATAAATTCAAATTGTAGTGGTGGATTGATTGATACTAGTGTTGTTCAGTTATGGAAAACAAGAATATTTTTAGTTTCTTATATTTGGGTGACAACTAGAGTGGAGAGTCTCCATACCCTTCGATGAAATTCAGGCTACTAAAAGTATTCACAGTAACAATAACAATTATAAGTATAATTATAAAAAATGGATTCGGAATTACCTTCAGTAGAAGCAGAAGCAGGAGCGTTGAATGTACCATTGTTAGAAGTAGCATTTGCACTTGGAGTATCTGAAGGAGAGTGACTTTTCTTTCCAAGTTTCAGAAGTCGTCTGAACCCTTTTGATTGGGGCTTTTCAACAACTTCAGGGATCTTTTCCAACTTCAGGTTGTTAAAATCAGATATATATGCCTTTTCAGCATCCGAAGAAGTGCCAAAGTTTGCCTTTACCTGGGGTGCTTTGGCATATTCTGAGTTCCTAGTAGACGGGTCTTCGAAGGATGAAACACGTGCATAAGGAGCTTGGTAGTTTTTCTCAGTTGAACTTGTGCCCGCTGGATTTTCTTCTATGGAATTTTTCCTCACCTGAACACCACCAGGATAACAACCATAAACAAGACAAATCAAATAATCAAGAGCCTAGACTACCAAAGTTAACACGTCACATTTAATTATCATGGTACCTAAATGTTTATGTTGCAAAGAAAACATTATCACCAAGGAAATCGGGAGTATGTAGTAAATCAAATGGACGAACAGAGAAAGTCTTTAGTCAAATATAAGTTTATCGTCTACACTCCTCACGTTAGAAAACGGATATCAAGGATTCTCATAACTCAAAGAGAAAACCTTAAAAAAAAAAAAAAAAAAAAAAAAAAAAAAAAAAAAAAAAAAAAAAAAAGGAGTAGATTACTTTGGCAGTGGGTTTAGAAGACATGTTCAAATATATTCCCTTTTTATCCTAAAAGAGTAAGAAGGTGTTTCTGATTCCATGTTAAGCCTGAGCATCGATCTATTGTGTGGCGTAACAGTTTCGAGAATCTGTGTTTTGTTAGAAGGAGATGTATGTGAAAAAGGAAGTGTGGCTATGCACATTTTGTGTGAATTATATACTCCACAGGTGTCCCATAAAGAGGTGGGACATCTCTTTGCTCAGAAAGGTGGTTGATAGTTGTGCAACCTACTTTAGTTGAGCAAGTAGTATATACATGTGCATCACAGAAATCATGCAAGTTGGGACGAGTGACACATAAGCTTCATCTACGGGAGTGTAATCATCTATTATTGTTTGTATGACATCTCAATTTCATGCTTCTAACCCATTGGCCTGCTTTTGTACACTACTTATTCTCAAATTCTAGTTACTTATAACTTTGCACTTACCAATAAACATTCATTTTCAGTTCAGAAAACAAAGTTTGTGTAGAATATATATAATTCTCAGGCCGGAATAAATAACATGTAACTGAGAAAACAAACATGAAATTCTGTATTATTGTTTTGATTACATAAACTGTCACTCTCAAGATAAAGGCAACATTCGATTCGGTGTTTGAGTAAACCTAAATTAAATGACAGAATAAGAAGTCATGGAGAAAAAATGTGCTACCAGTATTCTTTAATCGTTACTAACGAATAAAGAGGTAATTTTGGATAATTACTAAACGAAAAGGAATTTTGCATATATTTCTGCAATTTACAGAAAAGAATTATCGTGGGAGGGGGCAGAGTATCTGATGAGAGGTACAGAAAACCTTACCTCACACGGAGTAGGATGTTTATGTGGCTGGACTGAAATGGTTCCCTTATCAATAATTTCCATGGACAAAGGCTCTGCGTGACTGCTTGCCCCTGTTTCATGATTGCTGTCAAATTCCTTGGCACAGCTTATTGATGGCTGCTTATCTTCAAGCATAACAACAGACTTGTCAATAATAGGGTTTTTATCAACATCAGCCTCATGAGATAATCTGTCATTTAAATTCAGTTTAGCAACAGGCTTGTCCTCCTTCACCTTCGCAGCTGAAATCTTTTGGCTTGGATTTGAAGATGTTTTGATCTTGAGCTCAGGAACTGATGCAGCCTTACTTTGATCAGCGCTCATGATAGCAGACTTCCTTTTTGTCTCAGGCCCTCCATTGGATAATTTTGGTTTTGAAACAGGCTCTGCACTTCGTGTCTTGAGTGATGTAATCTTTTTAGGTTCTGATAGCCTTCTAATGTGAGTAATAGAAGGAACCTTTGAATCAGGAGTGATTTCTTTCTTTCTATCCGACATGGATGACAATGATCTTGTCAACCTATTATTCCCTGCCGATTGATTCCGGTCAACTATTTTGCTGCTGCTGGTCGATGGTTTTTTTGAATTGATGGTGGGTCCTACAGTAGTAGTTCTTATTTTGGACCTTTGCAGAGGAGATGATGAGCCAGGCTCTGAATCAGTGAACTTGGATCCACCTCTTTGGGTAATTTTTGATGCCAACTGTTTTCTGCTGGGCTGACCAGACATCGAATTTGCTCTTGCTGCTATTCTTTTTTGCCTCTCTATCTTTAGAGCTTCAAGTCTTCTATGTTCTGCATCTTGCTGAAATAAACTAGATTTTAGCATAGCTACTTAAGCAAAAATGCATCATTCAAATATGACAAAGTTACAGGGAAAACTAGGAATGGCAATACACGATGTTCATACAAAAATGGCATATATATTATCTTACCTGCTCTTTCTTCATTTTCTGGAGATCGGCTTTGAAGGACCTTAGTTTCTCAGCACGTGCTCGTGCATCCTCTAGGGTTGATGGTTTTCCCTTCCCGACAAACTTCTTATCTAAACTACGCTGGTTAGGTTTTAACTGTTGATGCTTTTCTGCACTTTTAGACACCTTCTTAGCTTCAGTTTTGCTCTTTTTCTCACGCGAAGTAGCAGCAGCATCTTCAGCTAATTGCATTTCATAGTCTAAAGCAGGATCATATCCTATAGACCTCTTCTCTATAGCTCGTTCCGGCATCAAGCTTAAGGCATCTGGCTCATATTTAAGTGGCTCACGGGTCCTATCTGGATTTTGATTACTGGATGGGAGGTCATAGTAGTCCATATTCATGCCACTTCTATTGTCATTTACACCTGAAGTTGAGCGCAATGACACCATAACTGTTTCATCATCAGTGGGATGCGGCCTCCAATTTCTGTCCAAATTTTTCTCAAACCCATTAAGGGCCAGTGGATTCCTTACATTTGCTTGGTCTCTTCCACCCACAATAAAATCATCGCTTCCACCCCTGTAGGCAGTCTTTCTTCCATTTCTTTCATAGGAGGATTGCATATCAGTTCTGTGTCCATCGCCATCACCATCACGTTCTGCATGAGCTAATGGATCATCAGCCATTTGCTTTTGCCGTCTTTTCGTTTGATGATCCTTTTCCATTGCAAACATATCTTTATTTGGAGAACGTTCACCTTCTTCAGCTCCTTTTAGTAGAAAACTCTGGAAAGCTTGCCAGTGGCTGCTATCTGTTTCCTTCCTATTATGGGTCTCAGATTCAGACGATTGCTTTCTCTTTGGAGATCTTAAGCTTCTTTTACGTGTACCCCGCTCAGTCTCATCATCAGTGTGAGTGTCGGAAGCTGATTCCGATTCATCTTCAGAGGAATTCTGTCTTTTAGATGTAATGTAGTTAATATTACGGATAACCACCCTACCTCCTGATTTCTTTTTACTGGATTTTCCAGCATTCTTATGCTGTTCTGTGTCTTCAGATTCAGAATTAGTATATCTATTATCCATAGACTGCCTCCTTTGTCCACCACTAAAATGAGGATCCTCCATGGATGATGGGTAAGGTGGTGGAGGATAAAATGGAGCAGTTCCAGGAGAATAATGTTGTTGATAGTAGGGCACTGGATATGGTTGATATACAGGTACGGAACCGGGCGAAGAAGAATGCATCATACCCCAAGGAGGATATGCTGGATGGGCAAATTGATATTGTTGCTGACCACCTGGATTTGGACAATCCGTATTGCAACAAATGAAAACAATTAGGCTATGTCTTGATGGAAAATGTCTTCCAAGTAAGCTTAATTAGAAGTAAAAAAACAAACAAACAAGGAGCTCCATCTAATGCATAACTACCAAGTCCTAACCGTACAACGCCTTCCTAATTTTTCCAGAATTTTCCTAAAATCTATCACTTCCAATAATACTTACTTTTTTTGATGTGAATTAGTTGAGAACTTGAGACTATTAAGCAAATTCTGGATCACTCATGCATACACATAGGCTTAAAGTTAAAATTAGCACAAAGACTTTATTTCTGTGATTTGAGCAAATTCTCCAGGCTATTTAAAATGGCAACTTCTTTTCTCAGACTTCTGAGGAGTGTGTTCAAACTTGGCTATTTGTAAGTTTCACTTGAATAGACTTACATGACAAGTTACTAAGTTCAAGTTAGAGACTCGTTATCCGAGTTTAAATGAAGTTGGTCCTCTACTATCGTCCTAGAAACAGGGTATGCTTGATGTTATCTCGAAGACTGAAAAGTCCATACATGGATACTAGGAACGGATGTGGCGGAAGGCAGCACCAAAGATATATAGGAGGTGCGGTAATAATAAATAAACCAGTATATGAAGATCCACCTGAATAATATTCTGCACGAGTCCATACCTGCATATGAATCAGTGCCTTCTGTCTCTTTAGATTCTGAATTAGCATCACCCCCGGGTTCATCATTTCTGTTAGTCATACTTGAAAGCACAATTCCTGATGCATTCATGGCAGAATAATCTGATTTGGTAGACATTGCATCTTCTGCTTCTATTTCAACCCATTGCCCGGACTCGTGTTTCTGCTTCCACAAATCCATGAACCTCAAGCAAGCACTCCTGTTTGTATCAGAAAGAGTCAAGTTTGCATGCAAATGGTGATAGATATCTACACATAAACATCAATGCAAAAGAGTTATGCATAGATAGCTGCTTACATTAGCCGTGATGCACCAAAGCATTCAGCAAATGATAACAAATTTGACACATGGTCAACTTCAAATCCAGCAGCCACAGCACGTGCAAAAGCCATGCCTTGTTCTTTCTTTAGGACTGTTTTGCGTGTCTCCAGAACATTTAAGAGCTGGACTCTGCATATACATATGAATATGTTTATAAGTTTTCTAATGTGTCATTCAGTGGAATAAAAAAGATAAGCAGATGGCTACGTCAAATTTGAATAAAGTAGTTATGCAAATGAAATGTTATTATCCCTAATAAGATAAAAAACCTAGTGTCCTGTGTTTAATCTGCTCTAATCTCTTATTCGAAATGAAAGATTCAAATGGCCTTTATGGCTCTTGCATCTGATGCCTCAAATAATGCACAAGTATTTTAGTTTCCAGTCTGTTACAAATGACTCCAACCACATTCGGCATTTTTGTTACACATTTAATCACAATAAGTGTGCTAATGTGTCTACACGTTAGAAATGTGAAGATCATATTTAGAAGTTAGGGAAGTTGTTGGGTTTTCAAACTTAAAAAACCAACTTATGATATATTCGGGAAAGATGGAAATAAGAAAGGAAGCACCAATACTTTGAATTTCCCTCCTTAGCAGCGGAACTGTTAGTCTCCTGGACACCAGGCTGCCAAAAAAAAAAAAAAAAAAAAAAAAAAAAAAAACAGACTAATAAGAAAAGATGAAACACACACACGGGTCGATAAGAAAACACGGTGGCTTGTTACCTTGTAAAGGACAATTGCCTTGCCCTCATCAGCATCACATGCATGTTTGTTTCCTGCACAATTACCTTCAGTGCTTGCCACGGGCTTTACATGTTGGTCTTCTAACTGCTGCTATGGTGAACACTTGAGTTGAGTTAAATAAAAAATAATAACGTAACAGATGATAAACTGAAATATGTATGCTCACCAAAATATCATTGTTTCCTTGAATGGAAATTGCTTCTTCTATCTGTAGAATTTCAGATTCTATGGTGTAGACACGTTCCAGAATCTCGGGAGTGCTCACAAAGCGAACAAAGCTATAAACAACAAACATATCAGCGTTCCTACTTATTCAGTGTGCACTGTACTCACAATGTTGCAACATGGTATTAAATAGATCAAGTAGGATGAGGAAGAGTAAAAATTGAAAGCTAAAGAAAAGAAACCTTTGGACAGTGGACTTTGTAAACCAAGCTGCATTGGCGTCAGGCGGTGGTGTGAGAAATACGGAATAGCCACCTTGTGCAATCTGATCTTGAGCTGCCTTCAAATGTGCGATAAAAGGGCTGAGCAAACCGGAAGCGATTTTCTCTTTCTTCTTATCATTTGCAATGATGTATAAATCACACCTGCCAACAAGCAACATGAGTTATTTATCATCAATGAACAAATAAATCATTGAACCGTGGTTATTAGATTAAGGGGGTGTTTGGGACTGCCTATTTTTCTCTGCTTAAAAAAAAGTAGTTGCAGCCCGAGAGCAGTATCAGTATTCAAAAGGTTGGAAATTGCAAAGGGTGTGTTTAGTCGAAAAAAACACATCTCTTTCCAAACACAAAATGTATGGTAGGAAATAAGGAAAATTTATCTATCAAATCTCCAGAAAATAGAAATTTTGCATTTCTTGATTTAACAAGATAATTTGAATTAAGAAATTTATATGCATTTTCTTTTGTTTCTAGAAAATTAAGAAATTTAATGCCCAACAAAACATACCCAGAATAACATTTTTTTTTTTTTTTT
>LBNU01034724.1:57202-74017 GCA_014162995.1 Artemisia annua
AAAAAAAAAAAAAAAAAAAAAAAAAAAAAAAAAAAAAAAACAGACTAATAAGAAAAGATGAAACACACACACGGGTCGATAAGAAAACACGGTGGCTTGTTACCTTGTAAAGGACAATTGCCTTGCCCTCATCAGCATCACATGCATGTTTGTTTCCTGCACAATTACCTTCAGTGCTTGCCACGGGCTTTACATGTTGGTCTTCTAACTGCTGCTATGGTGAACACTTGAGTTGAGTTAAATAAAAAATAATAACGTAACAGATGATAAACTGAAATATGTATGCTCACCAAAATATCATTGTTTCCTTGAATGGAAATTGCTTCTTCTATCTGTAGAATTTCAGATTCTATGGTGTAGACACGTTCCAGAATCTCGGGAGTGCTCACAAAGCGAACAAAGCTATAAACAACAAACATATCAGCGTTCCTACTTATTCAGTGTGCACTGTACTCACAATGTTGCAACATGGTATTAAATAGATCAAGTAGGATGAGGAAGAGTAAAAATTGAAAGCTAAAGAAAAGAAACCTTTGGACAGTGGACTTTGTAAACCAAGCTGCATTGGCGTCAGGCGGTGGTGTGAGAAATACGGAATAGCCACCTTGTGCAATCTGATCTTGAGCTGCCTTCAAATGTGCGATAAAAGGGCTGAGCAAACCGGAAGCGATTTTCTCTTTCTTCTTATCATTTGCAATGATGTATAAATCACACCTGCCAACAAGCAACATGAGTTATTTATCATCAATGAACAAATAAATCATTGAACCGTGGTTATTAGATTAAGGGGGTGTTTGGGACTGCCTATTTTTCTCTGCTTAAAAAAAAAGTAGTTGCAGCCCGAGAGCAGTATCAGTATTCAAAAGGTTGGAAATTGCAAAGGGTGCGTTTAGTCGAAAAAAACACATCTCTTTCCAAACACAAAATGTATGGTAGGAAATAAGGAAAATTTATCTATCAAATCTCCAGAAAATAGAAATTTTGCATTTCTTGATTTAACAAGATAATTTGCATTAAGAAATTTATATGCATTTTCTTTTGTTTCTAGAAAATTAAGAAATTTAATGCCCAACAAAACATACCCAGAATAACATTTTTTTTTTTTTTTTTTTTTTAAACTTAGCTAGTGTAATTTTTCCAATTGCATGTTGAATGGATTGGATTATTAACAATGTACTACTAGAAAGTAAGCAAAGTACAAGGATTCAATTGAATTGAATGAATAATTTACCTAGTTCTTGTGGGAGTGAGTTGAAATACAGCACACTCTAAACGAGTCTTTGACTTCATTTCGAATTCACCTTTTCTTTTTTCCTTTTCTTTGGGGGGTAATTGTCAAAATGATGATTCAACCACTGCTAATAATAATGTCAACCCAAAAAGAAAGAAAAAATTTGTAAAGGCGATACTTTAAAGGAGGCTGCTGCTGCTGCCGCTGTTGTGGTGCATTATTCAAGAAATAAAGAAAGAGAGAGAGAGAAAGGGTGAGTGAGAGACATAAATGGCGTAGATAAAAAAAACAACAAAGTGGGTTTGGGTTATTCCCCATATCAAACAATTATCCATCATCTCTTTCTTATAACGGCACTTTTTCTCAATCTAAAACAAAACTTTTCTACTACTACCCCTCTTACTTTTCTTACCCTTCTTTTCATACATCTTTTATCATTTTTTGTTTGTTTTCTTTTTACCCAATTTCGCACCATATATCCCTCTCGAAAAAGTTGCAACAAATACATCCCTCCGTTAGTAAATATGAACCAATATACATCCTTCCGTTAAAATAAGAACAAACGGCGCAAATCATTTCTCCGTCATCTCCTAACGAGATAGAAAACATTTACACCGTTAGTCCTCTAGGTTAACTATATTTGTATCGTTAGTAATTTTTTTACATTTTCGTTTGTTTTTTATGTTTTTGTCTGCTTTCTTACGTTTTCGTCCATTTTTTACGTTTCTACTTTCTTACGTTTTAGTCCGTTTTTTTATGTTTTCGTTTGTTTTCTAATGTTTTTATCCGTTTTCGCCCTTTTTTGCGTTTTCGCCCGTTTTTTGTGATTAGGTAAGTATACTAAAAGAAAACTTGACATTCGATAAAAATGTTTCTGTATTGATTTTAAATCACGATTTTAACCCCTTTCTGGCTTGAATCATCAAAAGTGTAAAACATGAAAGTTGTCCGCAATGATGTTTTACAGCAAGAATCACGAGATTCTGTCCGTTTATACATGTTTCATCAGTTTTTTTCATGTTTTCATACATTTTAATCCGTTTTATCCGGTTTGGTCCGTTTTTTCAATTAAGTTTGATGATTTACACAAGTACAAAATTTACAAGAGTTTATAAGTTTATAAGTTATGAATTTGGTAAAAAAAAAAAAAAAACGGCTTAAGTTTTGGTAGTAAACAGCCTTTGTTTTGCATTTTTCTGGACAAATCTCGCGAGTCTTGATGTAAAACATCATTCCGGGACAACTTTCGTATTTTACACTTTTAATGATTCAGAGAAAAAAGGGGTCAACATCGTGATTTAAAATCGATGTAGAAACATTTTTATCAAATTTTAAGTTTTCTTTTAGTATACTTACCTAATTACAAAAAAACGAGCGAAAACGTAAAAAAAATAATAATAAAAATAAAAATAAAAAAAATAAAAAAAAGGCAAAAAAACGGATAAAAACATAAAAAAACAGATGAAAACGTAAAAAAGCGGACGAAAACGTAAAAAAAGGACTAACGGTGCAAACACAGTTAACCTAGATGACTAACGGTGTAAATGTTTTTTTTTATCTCGTTAGGAGATAACGGAGAAATAATTTGCGCCATTTGTCCTTTTTTTAACGGAAGAATGTATATTGGTTCACTTTTACTAACGGAGGGATGTATTTGTTGCAACTTTTTCGAGAGGGATGTATGGTGAATCACAGAGATGTATTTTGGAGTTTACTCTTTTATATTTTATGTTTTGTATTTTTTCTGATTAGTTTTACCCCACTTTATAATCATAAAAATGCACTTGTTTATGATTTTCTACTCCGTATTTTTTTTACTAGTTTTTACTTATCAAATTTTATATTTTCTATCCACTTTTATTATTTCGCATTTTTATAATAAAAACAAAATTATAAAAATAATTTTTTTAGGACAGTATTATTTGCACTTTAGGAGTACCAGTAACCAACCCCTTCTACTAAACATCGTCTAATTTTTATTTTTATTTGAAAAACTGAAATTATATTAATAATCATTTCAACAAAAGTTGAAACGTAGTAAGAGATAATACAGTACAACTCATACAACCAAAATGCAAAACTAATATATAAATATGAGCATCATAAAAAAGACGAATGTTGACTTTCTCAAATGTGAAAGATGAGCAAAACATATTCAATAAACGGATGCTTAAAGAAACATGTTCATTGGATATTGCGTATTATCGATGTCAAACTCGTGAAATTTTCTTTGAATATGACTTTGTTTCTCGCTAACCACATTGCCCAAATCGTGCACGGATCTATGAAGCACCAAAACTTTTTGCCCTTCCTATCCCATGATTCCAATACTACGATAAATGAGCGGGACTTGAAGGCATTATCCATTCAACATTTCACCATCTAAAAAAAGCAAATTTTTGGTCACCTTAAATCATAAACTTCTACTAATCTAGGGAGAGTGGTGTGGACACATTTTTCCTAGCGCGAGAAATGAGGGAAAGTCTCGCAAGACTATAAGATAGACACACACCTCATAACACATGAGGTGGATACCCTTACAAACAAACATTGAGAGACCTCTCAACAGATGAGCTTCCCCTCGTAACTATACAAGTGTTGCGAGGGTAAGGTGTAACACCCCCAAATTAGTGCAGCGGAATGGTTACCGGGGGTGTGATGTCATGGTATGAGATCACACACTTACATAGAGAACGACCTAATATAAGTCATTTTACAATACAGTTAATTTAAATAAAAGATAGTTGCAACATTGTTAATTCATTACATCAAATGGTCCCAAATAAGATAGTCTCATCATGATTCATTAAAAGTCTATGTAAAAACATTTCTGGAATGCACATGACCACATGCCTTGTCACACCTCGTCAAGGCGGAAACACGAGGGTGTAACTTCATGGATATCATCACAACACATGGTGTCTAAATAGAGAAATACTACAATGCACATAAGTAGAGCAAAGTACAAACACGAAGTGTTGTAACAATACCCCAAAATAAACCAACCAAAACAAAATCCAAAGGTATCTTCAATAGATATGAAAGTACCAAAAGAAAAAAAACATGAATCTCATCGCAAACAAATCCAAATATTGTCAAATTCAAACATAGCATAAAGTCTTCATAATGCAACTAAGTCTCGCCTAATTGCATCCCTCAATCTTTGCCTTAGAATGCTCACCTGAAAATGATGCTTAAAACGTCAACATAATGTTGGTGAGATTCATAGGTTTACGACACACAATACACTCTCAAGGCAACCAGTTCACTGTGATTATAAAACATAGCTGGACAAATAAATATAGTTATCATATAAGCTACATGTACCCATAAATCAATCCTCCTCTCCTTGTGGTCGACCAATATGCAGGAAAAAGGGGTAGGGAGGTTTTGATTTTGTATTTATAATTATTGTGGATAACCCTTAAGGCTTAGAGTTGTATTTGATATCAAATTTGGTTTCCTTTTTCCCCCTAATCCCTATATTCGGCCGCCCCCTTTAATTATATATATATTTTTTATTTTTTTATTAAATTTATTTATTACACTCAAAACCTCATAATTTTCATATTTTATGTACTCCCGTAACGAAACCTAACGTCTTTCGCGATAAACCTTTAAATTTACGATTAACCAGAAAATAATCATTTTCAAAATAAAGTTTCCAAAAATAGATTTTTACTCTCTTTATAAACACAACTCATAAAAATAATCTCCTTGTAACTTACTCACGCTCAAACACTTGAACGAAGTCTCGTTACACAAAACCGCAGAAACATCAAAACTACACAATTCATCTCCACACCTCCAAGGTGTTCAAAATGAATTTACCAAACTCACACTACTCAAACCATCTCAATAACCTCACACGCAAAGGGATTTAGTACCATATTCCTACTAATCATAACTATACCATATATATCTCACACATATACCACATAAAACACCTAATCCACACCAAACAAAGTTAAACAACTAGAGACTATTAGTCAAACTAACCTGCAAAAATCACGGTTGTCACATCATCCCCCACTTAGGAAAATCGCGTCCCGAGATTTTAACAGTTCGTCTCATCAATCTCCTCAGCAAATAATTTCGGATACTTAGATCTCATTTAGTCCTCACGTTCCCAAGTAAACTCAGGTCCACGCTTGGAATTCCATCTCACTTTCACCAATGCAATCTTACTACGTTTCATACTCTTGACCTCTCTATCCATAATTTCAACAGGTTCCTCAACAAAATGAAGAGTCCTATTAACCTTAATCTCATTCAATGGCACATGCTGACTAGCATCCGCCAAACATTTCTTCAAATTCGATACGTGAAACGTATCATGAACTCCACTTAGTTCGTCAGGCAATCTCAACCGATAAGCCACCGGTCCAATCCTCTCCGGAATCTCAAACGGCCCTACATACCTCGGTGCCAACTTACCCTTCTTACCAAATCGTACAACACCCTTCCAAGGTGCCACTTTCAACATCACAAAATCACCCACGTTAAACTCCAAAGGCTTACGATGATTATCCGCATAGCTCTTTTGACGATCTCTCACAGCCTTAAGTCTTTCCTTAATTCGAAACACCATATCCGTAGTCTCTTGCACCAATTCAGGACCTATCAGTTGGCTCGTCCCAACTTCTGCCCATAAAACCGGCGATCTACACTTCCTTCCATACAACATTTTGAACGGCGCACATCTAATGCTAGTATGATAACTGTTATTATAGGAAAACTCAGCCAAAGGCAAATGAGTATCCCAGCTTCCTCCAAAATCAATAGCACATGCCCGAAGCAAATCTTCTAAAGTCTGTATCGTTCGCTCACTTTGTCCATCGGTCTGTGGATGATAAGCAGTACTCATATCCAACCGTGTATCCAAAGCCTTTTGCAACGATTGCCAAAATCGCGAAGTAAACCTACTATCACGATCCGAAATAATCGACACAGGTACACCATGCTTCGACACAATCTCATTAATATAAATCCTTGCCAACTTCTCCATCTTATAATCCTCACGAATGGCTAGAAAATGTGCAGACATCATTAGTCTATCCACAATTACCCATATCGTGTCATGCCCATTACTCATTCGAGGTAACTTAGTAATGAAATCCATCGTTATATTATCCCGCTTCCATTCAGGAATAGGCGGCTGCTGCAACAATCCTGAAGGTTTCATGTTCAGCCTTAACTTTCAAACAAGTTAAACATTGGCTAACATACTCAGCTATCTCCCTCTTCATTCCCGGTCACCAGTAAGCATCTCTAAGATCATAATACATCTTATCAGATCCTGGATGAATCGAGTATCTCGTCTTATGAGCCTCATCCATGATCAACTTCCTCACATCCCCCACTAGTGGAACCCATATACGATCCAAGAAATATAATCCACCATCCTACTTTCTTTCCATTTGTTGATCTAAACCACGCAACATCTCAGCTACAACATTCTCATCTTTGAGAGCTGATGAGTGCTCAAACACTCATCATTTTTGGTTAATCTGAACTGCAAAAACATTTGAAAACACTCAAAAACGCATCAAAATGCAGAAAATATCCAAGGATCGTGTTTTATATGTCTCAAATGCAAAATGTTTAAAAACAGATGAAAAACGAACAAAGTTTGCATAATTGGCAGTTTCAGTCCCCCAACTTTCAAAGATTGGCAAAAATAGTCCCTGGAATTTAAAAATGTGGAGTTTTATCATTCAAGGTCCCTGAAATATTTTAAGTTGTCAAAATTGGTCCTTGAATGAATTTTTGGGTGAATGGCAGAAAAGGTCCCTGAACTTTTGGAAAATGTCAAAAATGGTCCTTGGGTATTTAAAATGGAAAAATTTCATCAATGGTCCTTGGGTTTATTAAGTTTGGCATTTATGGTCCTTGTGATATTTTTGGAGAGGTTTCATTTTCAGCCCCTCAACTTTGGGGAATTTACATATTTGGTCCTTGTATTATCATAAATCAAACGGACCCTTATGTCTACTTAGCCCAAAACAAAAATAAACCCATTCCACCCTTTTTGTTATACCAGGCCACCACAAGCCCATCATCCCCTTGGCCCAACAACCAATCCAACCCAGCACCCTTTATAATAAAAAAACACACCCCCGTTTTTATATCTTTCCCAGTCAAACACAAAGTCAAACCCACCCCTCCAACTTGTACTGGTTACTATTCACCACCATTCTTCCACCTCAACCTCACCATTTCTTGTCCCCCCGACCTCCATATGATCCAAGATGCATTAATTGTCCCTTATATCACTCCAAGTAATCTCAACTGCCACCTTTGACAATTTGGCGCCAAAACTGAATAAATGGCTAGGATCATTGGAACTTCAATCCAACGAATGGGATTTGCTCAAGGGTGTTCAAGGAAGACTTTGGGACTGCCAATTCACAAAAAAACCACACATGGACTGAAGAATGCCTCATTGGCACTTTTAGTATATATAGGAGCTTATTGTAAGCCTTGGGAGGCATGTAGTTGTAACTTAGTGCAAGTAGTTAATTAGTTCTCAGTGTAATCTATCTTTTCAAGTTAATGAAAGTTTTTATCTTGTGTTTAAGTTGTCAGTTTCATTAAGCTTTTCAAAATTCCTCTTAAAAGTTATAAACTAAATATAAGCTCCTTATAAGCTCTTATAATCTCAATTAGTATTTGAAAATATAAAAAGAAAACAGAAAAAGACATAAACTCAGGACCAAAATAACCACAGGGTACCTTTGCATTCTAATGTGGAAAGCTAAGGAAGTTGTTGAAATGGATTGGCAAGATGGACTTTATGTTGAGTCTATATTTGAGTTGATATGACAAAACATATGAAAGATGAAGGACTTAAGAAGACAAGGAAGAATTCTTCAATTAATGAAGAATAAAAGACAAGGGACTTGCTTGTTAAAGAATATTTATTTATTAGTCCCTCGTAGTAATTTGTAAACCCTAAAGCTCTACTATATAAAGAGATCAAGGGTTAGGGTTTTAAACATAAGTCTTCCAAACCACTTAAGGGTGGCTTAGTGGTAAAATGGCTTGTGACTATCACTCTAAAATGTGTGAGGTCTCAAGTTTAATTCCTGCTAGGTGCAAACAACCTTAAGTGGCCACGTCAACCTCCTGAAAAGGGAGGGCTTCACCTGGTATGAGTCTGTGTGGCGGTGGGTTCAAACCCCGTGGATTAGTCGGCCAAAAGGTCGAAAACCATGGTTATCAAAAAAAAAAAAAAAAAAAACATAAGTCTTCCATAATGTAGTCGACATAAAGGTGTGTGTGTGTAACCTAGGTGTAGGAGATAAACGCCTAGGGTTAGTGTTTTAGTTTAGAGAACATGTTCTACTTGATCAAGGTAGAACATGTTAATTGGTTTGTATGTTAGAGTAGAGATGATGACGAAGNTATATATAGGAGCTTATTGTAAGCCTTGGGAGGCATGTAGTTGTAACTTAGTGCAAGTAGTTAATTAGTTCTCAGTGTAATCTATCTTTTCAAGTTAATGAAAGTTTTTATCTTGTGTTTAAGTTGTCAGTTTCATTAAGCTTTTCAAAATTCCTCTTAAAAGTTATAAACTAAATATAAGCTCCTTATAAGCTCTTATAATCTCAATTAGTATTTGAAAATATAAAAAGAAAACAGAAAAAGACATAAACTCAGGACCAAAATAACCACAGGGTACTTTTGCATTCTAATGTGGAAAGCTAAGGAAGTTGTCGAAATGGATTGGCAAGATGGACTTTATGTTGAGTCTATATTTGAGTTGATATGACAAAACATATGAAAGATGAAGGACTTAAGAAGACAAGGAAGAATTCTTCAATTAATGAAGAATAAAAGACAAGGGACTTGCTTGTTAAAGAATATTTATTTATTAGTCCCTCGTAGTAATTTGTAAACCCTAAAGCTCTACTATATAAAGAGATCAAGGGTTAGGGTTTTAAACTTAAGTCTTCCATAATGTAGTCGACATAAAGGTGTGTGTGTGTGTAACCTAGGTGTAGGAGATAAACGCCTAGGGTTAGTGTTTTAGTTTAGAGAACATGTTCTACTTGATCAAGGTAGAACATGTTAATTGGTTTGTATGTTAGAGTAGAGATGATGACGAAGTAAACCTTGTTGATAATAATAATATTCTTTATGTTATTCCGCTATACTTATTATTATCATTGTGCTTAATGTTATCCTAGATCAAGGTCTAAACAACCTGGAGTCATAAACGGTCCAAGAACTATGAAGGGTGTTTTAGTTCTATCAATTGGCATCAGAGACAGGAACTCGTGATATCTAGGGTTTATCAAGGTTTTTAGTTGTCGAACAGAAGCAGCTGTGAAAAAGGATTTTGAGGCATCTTTATTTTATTAGCTGCTGTATTAAGAATGTTTTGGCGAAGGTACGATCTGTGTTTAAAGAATTGTTCTTGTTCATCGTTTTAATTTATGTTTGTATCGACAAAGTTTATTGTTGAAAAAGGATATACTATTATGGATCGATGCAACATATTATATTCATGAGGTTGATGTGAATTAATGGATGGTTTGTCGTATTGCACATGGCTGAAGTTAACCTCGTATTGCTTGTCGTCTTTGTACCGAATTAATAATCAATAATTTGATGGTGAAGGGATTTGGAATTAATATTCTTAAACTGACTAAGATACCATGAATTATTAATTATTAAGTGTATCTTGGGTGCATTATATATTGTTGGGATTGAGGTTCACGCATATTGCATGGAGCCTACAAAGTTTATGATCTGATTGGGTACATCATCATGGGTCTTCGATGTGAGCATGATATTTAGTGGATTAAATTGAACGTGCTGCTGTACGTGATTGGTTATGATCGTCTTTGATTGTCGTTATTATTGGTTAACTACTGCTCCAAAGTACTGATATTTTCAAAGTGCTGTTTCGAATGAAAGTACTGCTGCTGCTATGCTTCAACGTACTGCTATGATTTAAAGTACTGTTCTCTCTTCAAGGTACTGCTGCTCGGTATATTGAAGGTACTGCTCGAGTAGTTTTGCAAAGTACTTGTAACACCCCAAACCGGAGAAGGTCTAAAGTGTAACATTATGGTGTCATTTCAGAACATAAAGCGCAAGCGGAAGACTTAGCTCAATAAATTACAAATCTTGAGACTAAAGGACTAATAAACAAATACAATCAAAATCAACTTCTGAAATCATCAAACAAAAAATCTAAATAAATCCATGAAGACTAAGGTAGGGTTGGTCCAATAAAGCTCCTACTCTCATCACTCAATCCCAGCCTCCAACTTGATACCTGCCGCAGGGAAAAGAAAATGCGGCTGAGCTAACGCTCAGTGAAAAGATATAAACATATGAAAGATAACTGAACATAAACGAATAAACAAACAATCCAATGAGAACCTGCTGAGATACAATGTCATAAAGAATATTAAGGGTCATATGAAAATGAAAGTCAAAGAAATACAGAAACGATAAAAGGGATAGTAAACGGAAGTTGCTCAAGTACCAAAACAATCAATCAAACATTTCATTTCACAAATCATTATACCGTCAATTCCTTTATTCATAAGTTGTACAAGGAGGGGAGACCTCTCAAGTACCAGAAGTGAAATGGAGTGCATGACACACACTACCAATCACTAAGTCAATCAATATCCAATCATTCATTTAGCCTAGGATGCATCCATACGCTCCCTGCAAAACAGAATACATATGCAAGTACGAGACTATACATACATATACAGAATGGCCATATGCACCATAATCATTATAACAGAAGGGAACGCCGTGGATCAATCACACCTCCACAGAAAGTGTCATGCCATTGGTGCCTCAATGACACGGCCATGGTACCTCCATGACTAGATAATACTTTGGGCAATGGGTCAATTCAAATGGGTCAAACAAAGGGATCAATACAATGGAATCATATCAGATGGATACAAAAGGATCATATCAATGGTTCAAATCAAAGGTTCATATCATAACAAATGAATCAAAGTCAATGAATACGAATCATGAGAGCCTTTACTGACACAAGGTAGAATATCTGTACGAAACGAACAAACAACAACAATAGTACATAGAATCAGAACGCTTACTGAGAAAGGGTAGAATATCCGTACCTTAATGCAAATGAACGGAAACAAGCAAATGAATGAACACAAGGTCTTCTTCAACGAATCTACACGGATTAGGGTTCATAACATATTTAGTAAGTTTCTACATTTAGTCAACTTAGGGCTTTAAAACATATTAAATGCCATTTAATGATCGACTAGGGTTACAAATACGTATTAAATGTCATTAGGTTTAGGGTTTCAAATACATTTAATGTCACTAAGTTTATTTAACCGAAACATACCAATTATTATTATGTACAAATAATATAGATCACGTTAGTCCGACATTTTAATAATCGAAAATATTTATTACTTATTAACTAAATAAGTTTAACTAATAAAACATAACCCATAATTAATATTTCGTAACACGATTAACCAAATATTATCTTACCATATACTTATTCAATGCATGTCTATTATCATCTATTATATTAGTATTTTATACCAAGTCCTGCATGCATGTTTATATTCCAAATCTACATTTAACCAACTTTATACATGTATCTTAAAATGTTATTCGATCAAGTATATTTTTATCTTTCAAAAGTGTACTTCTATTTGATAATAAAGTAATCTTTGAACAAACCATATGTACGTACACTACAAGTTTAGTATGCATAGAGCCAATTCTTATATATTACATCAGTTAAAGATCGGCAATCACAAAGAAACCAAAGACAGTTAGGGTCGACATCGGACAACATATGGGGTCGATGTTTTATCATAGGATCGAATATATGTATAAAACTTGAGTCAAATACCAGAAATATACAAGGGTCGAAAATAATAAACATGTCGGGTCGTATACATCAGTTTTTAGGCGTGACATTATTATGATTTCATGTGTCGATCTTGCATGTGTTAACAGATTATACGAACGGGTTTAATGATTATATGTGACTTACAATACTTAACAAAACACAATCGAATAAGGAGGAGGATCGAATACCTTGATGTCGAGCAAATAAGAGGGATGAAACAAGATTGTAAAAGAAAAACTCCCACACTATTGTTCGATCAACAAAAAGNAGAATATAGGAAGGGTCATGATGATATATGGATAAAGTCAGAGTTAGAGAGATGGGCAGAAAGGTTGTTTAAGGCGGTTAAGGGATAGTAAACGAAGTTGCTCAAGTACCAAAACGAATCTAATCAAGACATTTCAATTTCACAATCATTAGGTTTGGATGGGTTTTGGTTATGGAACTTGCCCTGGCTGGAATTTTGGGTGTTTTGTTTTTTGTGGGTCAATTGAATCTCTATTATTCACAATAAGATTTGTACAAGGAGGGGAGACCTCTCAAGTACCAGAAGGAAGATGGATGCATGGCACACATACCAAACTTCACGAAGGTCAGATTGGAATATCTCAATTCTTTGTAAATAACAATGCACCTAATATAGCTCTAGGATTGCAATTCCATTAAACTGAAGAGCAGCTTCCCTGACAAAATGCACCAGTATATATTACAATAAGTATTGTCACACGTACAGGACTAAAATGTACATGACTTACTATTACCAATAAGCGACAGTAATTATTGAGGCCATTATATGCCCCTCATATAAATCCCAAATGAATCACATTTTTGTAATTTTCACAAGAAAAAGTATGGGTCAGCGCCCGTGGTGATTCAATTCTTACTACCATTTCCACCCAGAAAATATAGTCGTTCATTCAAGGACATTAGGTGCATTTGACACTTAAAACATTTAGGCTTGAATGATTAACCAAATTTTTAAATTCCAGGGACTTCATGACTATTTTGCACACTTTGTGGCATCTTGGGGACTTGAAATTGCAATTTTGCAACGAGATGTAGACCATACGGTTTTCATCTGTTTCTTCATCGAATATAGATTATTCATCTAATATTTGGGACAATATATGAGGACTACATATTGAATATATACATAATTGGGTTCATCATAACTTAAGGGTTCGCAAGATTCTGAGTGTTCATTATCGTAGTGAGATTCTATTATCTAGGCAGATTGCGAGATACTATTAAAGCACATAATACAATGTGGGTTTGCAGAATTATTATAAGTTGTGCATAATACTCAAGCAAGTGAATAGTCAAAGTCTAAATTAGAAAGGCAGTTGGTTCGCTGGTGAAAGGTGTATCATCAGGATAATGCCCTTATATGTACTGTCTTCAGGTGTTTGAGGACAAGGTCAGAAATATCTGTACGAAACGAACAAACAACATAACAATAGTACATAGAATCAGAACGCTTACTGAGAAAGGGTAGAATATCCGTACCTTAATGCAAATGAACGGAAACAAGCAAATGAATGAACACAAGGTCTTCTTCAACAAATCTACACGGATTAGGGTTCATAACATATTTAGTAAGTTTCTACATTTAGTCAACTTAGGGCTTTAAAACATATTAAATGCCATTTAATGATCGACTAGGGTTACAAATACGTATTAAATGTCATTAGGTTTAGGGTTTCAAATACATTTAATGTCACTAAGTTTATTTAACCGAAACATACCAATTATTATTATGTACAAATAATATAGATCACGTTAGTCCGACATTTTAATAATCGAAAATATTTATTACTTATTAACTAAATAAGTTTAACTAATAAAACATAACCCATAATTAATATTTCGTAACACGATTAACCAAATATTATCTTACCATATACTTATTCAATGCATGTCTATTATCATCTATTATATTAGTATTTTATACCAAGTCCTGCATGCATGTTTATATTCCAAATCTACATTTAACCAACTTTATACATGTATCTTAAAATGTTATTCGATCAAGTATATTTTTATCTTTCAAAAGTGTACTTCTATTTGATAATAAAGTAATCTTTGAACAAACCATATGTACGTACACTACAAGTTTAGTATGCATAGAGCCAATTCTTATATATTACATCAGTTAAAGATCGGCAATCACAAAGAAACCAAAGACAGTTAGGGTCGACATCGGACAACATATGGGGTCGATGTTTTATCATAGGATCGAATATATGTATAAAACTTGAGTCAAATACCAGAAATATACAAGGGTCGAAAATAATAAACATGTCGGGTCGTATACATCAGTTTTTAGGCGTGACATTATTATGATTTCATGTGTCGATCTTGCATGTGTTAACAGATTATACGAACGGGTTTAATGATTATATGTGACTTACAATACTTAACAAAACACAATCGAATAAGGAGGAGGATCGAATACCTTGATGTCGAGCAAATAAGAGGGATGAAACAAGATTGTAAAAGAAAAACTCCCACACTATTGTTCGATCAACAAAAAGAAAAGCAGCAGCAATTGTTGACTATGTTTGTTTATTGTAGTTGTTGAATTGTCGAATGGGAGAAAAGAGAAGACACCAGTTTCGTTTATATCAAACACAAGGGGGAGCGTCTAATTAAGTTGTGAACCGTTATTCATTAAGTGGGCTTTAAGGCTCATCAATTAGAAACGTTTTTGTGTTGGGCTTTAGATGTAATAATAAAGTTCGGTTACACTTTATAAAAAAATTAAAAAATAATCATGGGTCATTTAGGATTTTTTTTAGTTAAACTTTTAATTTGACATAACTTATTTAGTTTAAATGACCATTTATTTATAATAATAAAAGTATCGTAAATTTTTAAATTTATATCAAAATTTGGTATCGTAATTTTTAGGGTTTTACAACTCTTCCCGTCTAAAAAGAAAATTTCGTCCGCGAAATTGAAAAGAACCGGATAGAACGTACCAGATCATGAAAGGAATTGAAAACGATTCAAACGAATGGAAGGTTAGTTTCTCATGACTCGATTCAGAAGGTTCAGAACATTTCAGATTCTTCAATAATGACCGATCATTTCAAACTGAATCCAACGGATACGGAACACATATGTAACCGATAACATATCATAATCATGAATATGAACAGATATGATGATAAAAATTCCGACTTAAAGTTATTAGTAGGTTCAAATCAGAAATTCTAGAAATATAACAGAAAATAGTAGAAATGTATCAAGACGCAAATGAAAAACATAACTGAAAATGAACCGATCACTAATCGCCAACTCACTTCTTCCTAGAACAATCACCGATCTTATGATCCATCGAACCGCATGCAAAACATGCCCCAGAGTTTCTGTGGCAAGGCTTCCCTGGATGCCACTTCCCACATATTTCACATGTAGTAGTCGACTCAGAATCATGGTACCTCTGATCTCGTACCCTTGAAGCACTGTTCTGGGTAGGTGCTACAGCGGATCGGATGCGGTCCCCATCACAGTTTCTTTTGTTATCCCTGTTCCTCTCACGGAGAAGTTCGATATTACGGCCCGCGTTCGCTACCTGAGCTACGTCTGTGAACTCCGTGTTCACAATCCCATCCAGAATCCATTCTTTCAGCCCCCATTTGAAATGTGAGGCCTGCTCCTCCTGTGTTCCAGCCTTCGCCCCCAAAAATCCTGCTAACCTCAGAAACCGATTCATAAATTCATTGGTGGTTTCCTTGTCTTCCTGACGGATAGTATGATACTCCCGTTCAAACTTTTGTTGTTCAGCAAGAGGAAAGTACTGATTAAAGAAGACATTACGAAAGTCTGCCCAAGTCATATTGAGTACAAACTCATCACCTTTGGCTTGCTTATAGGCCTTCCACCAATTAAGTGCATCACCCTCCAGTTTATAACCGGCCAAACGAGCCTTAAACTCATCCCCACACTCCAAAACTTCAAAGATCTTTTCTATATGTGCGATCCAATTTTCTGCATCAACAGGAGTGTTGGTGGAACTAAAAGATCTAGGCTTCTATTTGCCAAACTTTTCCAACCACCCAGAGATAGTGACTGGAGTGCCACCACCAGAACCAGAACTAGAGGCCTCCCGACGGAATTCCTCGAAGAGTCGAGCTCGGAGTTCAGGCATTAAGGCTTCAACAGCCTGAGCAACAGCTGCGTTGAAAGCGGCGATCTCCTCCGGTGATTTACTAACTGACATCTAAAAGGTCAATAAACGAATTAATGAAGACAAAAATCAGAGTTAATATCGAATATCGAATATGATAGGAAAATAGTCAAAGAAGAAGGAAACATCAAAGCAGAAGAAAGCGTTAAAGCAGAAGGAAGCCTAATGTCTACCCAATCCTCACAGGTCATAACCTAAGCTCTACAGGTCGAATCCTAATCTCTGATACCATAATTGTAACACCCCAAACCGGAGAAGGTCTAAAGTGTAACATTATGGTGTCATTTCAGAACATAAAGCGCAAGCGGAAGACTTAGCTCAATAAATTACAAATCTTGAGACTAAAGGACTAATAAACAAATACAATCAAAATCAACTTCTGAAATCATCAAACAAAAAATCTAAATAAATCCATGAAGACTAAGGTAGGGTTGGTCCACTAAAGCTCCTACTCTCATCACTCAATCCCAGCCTCCAACTTGATACCTGCCGCAGGGAAAAGAAAATGCG
>LBNU01034724.1:74749-87193 GCA_014162995.1 Artemisia annua
TCCCAGCTCCACTTGATACTGCTGCGAGGAAAAGAAAATGCGGCTGAGACTAACGCTCAGTGAACAGATATAACCTTGAAAGATAACTGAATAAACGAATAAACAGAACAGAGTCAAATGGAACCTGCTGAAGATACAAGTCGTCATAAAGGATATGAAGGGCCTAGAAAGTGAAAGTCAAAGAATACTAGAATGTAAACGGGATAGTACCGGAGTGCTCAAGTACCAAAACCATCGTCAATACAACATTTCCTTTCCAAATCATTAACACACACAGAGACGGTTTTGGTTTAAATAAAGAACTATTTTTCATTCTATTACTGCTTGGTTTCAACTATTATTGTAGTCATTTTTCGAAAAGCTATTTGGAGATCTTCATGGCTGGTACTACATGGTATTTGTTTCTATGGTGGTTAATTATTCGACAAGTTCTTTTAAAATGGTTAACCTATTAGTTTCAGAGGAAGCTTAATGTTTAAATGTTTAACCATTTATGTGCTACATCAAAGTGAAGGTTTTCATGATTATTCATTGGTAGTCATATTGAAGATTTGGGATTTTTATGTCTTGAGTTCATTTAATAAGTAAGCGTTTTGGTGTTCTTAATGGTGGGTAGACATTAAAGGACTAAATTTGATGTATGGTACTGGTTGGTGATTATGAAGTTCAAGTTTTTCTACTGCTGATTGATATTACTACTGACGGTTTAGCTTTCTATTTTGAGACACTGGAAAGATGGATTGGACGTGTAATACTGATTCGTGGTTGTGAAGATCAAGGTTGCTTACATTTGTCCCCTATTTGATGATGACAAAAAGGGGAAGAATATTAACATAGAAGATTGCAACTTGAAGATCCTTGGTGATATAGCATGGTTTAAGGGGAAGTTTGTTATCTTTCATGACTTATTAACTTCAGGGGAAGTTCGTGCTTATTGGTTTTGTCATTATCAACTAGGGGAAGATTGTTGAGTCTATATTTGAGTTGATATGACAAAACATATGAAAGATGAAGGACTTAAGAAGACAAGGAAGAATTCTTCAATTAATGAAGAATAAAAGACAAGGGACTTGCTTGTTAAAGAATATTTATTTATTAGTCCCTCGTAGTAATTTGTAAACCCTAAAGCTCTACTATATAAAGAGATCAAGGGTTAGGGTTTTAAACATAAGTCTTCCATAATGTAGTCGACATAAAGGTGTGTGTGTGTGTAACCTAGGCGTAGGAGATAAACGCCTAGGGTTAGTGTTTTAGTTTAGAGAACATGTTCTACTTGATCAAGGTAGAACATGTTAATTGGTTTGTATGTTAGAGTAGAGATGATGACGAAGTAAACCTTGTTCATAATAATGATTGATTCTATGTTTGAATATTCCGCCTTCATTATTATGTGTTCCTAGATATAGTTAATATTAGACCTCGTCTAAGAGCTACAACGATCTTCACACTTTACCTAGCTTATCTTTGATAAGCTAGGAGCTTGTTGCAGATAAAGAGGCCCTAGTAAAAGCTAGGTTCAAGGTTCAAAGTCCTTTTGCTCAAAAGTTTGATTTTTAGTGTAAATCTTGCATAATCTGTTGTAGTTGATAATAGTGCTTAATTTCTGCTTGTTGTTGCTTATTCTACCTTAGTATTACTTATAAGATAGATATTAGTTCATTTTTCAAGGTTTGTTTCAAGTTTCATTAGATTTAGTCTCAAATCAAGTTTTAAAGGGGTGTTTGGATCAGTAAGGTTCACTGATTACCAAGGTGTTTTAGTTGTTGCTTTTGGTTACTACATGTTACATTAGGTCATACTAGGTTAATAAAGTCATAAAACTCAGAGCTTGTTTGAAGAAAAGTCAATAATCATTTTAACTCTCTTGTTCTTAATCACTGTTAGATTTTCAGTAGCCATGATCCATCAAATCTTTTCATAAGTTGTTTAAGTAGCTTAATATAGTCTCATTATAACTTATTACTTTATTTTCAGTTAGTAGGAATCAATCAAACCTCAAATAAGTCAACTCTTTAGTGTAATGTAAAAGTCAAAATTTTCAGGAAAAAAGTTTTTGAATTAACTTAGGAATTTCATGTAGGTCTTAATATTAGCTTGTGAGATTTGTGCTTCTGGATATTGGATATTTGGCTGCTTGTCTTACTATTAGTATTTTTTATAATTTTTGTTTAGCTTGTTAAACTGCTTATTTTTACTTATCTTTTAAGCAGTTTTTCACAAAAGTGCCCTGTGTCAAGGGTCACAGGCTCACAAGCCAATTTTCATTGGCATCTAGCTTGCTCATTATTGAGCTTTAGCTTGTTGTTATTGCTGTTTTTGGAAGCCCTTTTGGCTAACTTATTGTGCATGGTCTTGTTCTTCATCATAGTGCTTATTTCACTGCTTAATTTGTTCACCAAAATTGTTTCCACTTGAACTTCTATGCTGAGTGGTCAGCATATGGTGCCATTTTCATAAGCTCATTGTGAGCTTGTGAGTGGGTTCCAGATTGAGTCATTGGGTTCTTTAAGAAGCTCATAAGCTCAACTTTCTAGTTATATTTTGGCTTCTGAGCTTATGTGATAAGCCCAAAATCAGGCCTGCAATTAGGCTCATGGCCTGCTTGTTTATCAATGTTGGATTTTGGCTTATTCAAGCTTATTAGCTTATTCCAGTGTGATTCCTCAGTTGTTTTAGCTTATTTTGGTCACCTTTATTACATTTTAGCTTATTTAATCTCTCTTGTTCAGTTTGTAGCTTGTTCCTCAGTTTTTTAGCTTCATAATCCCCTTTTTGGCTTAGTTAGCCAACTGTTGGCTTCATAAGCTTGCATTAAGCTCAATTTTAAGTTTCAAAATTATTGTTTTCACAAAAGTTACTTGTTTTTAGTGTATAATCAGTTTCTAAAAGAAAAAAAAAAAATCAAAAATCACCATTTTAATTTTTAGTGATAGCTTCTATTTAATATAATTTATCTTTTTAATTTATTTTCTATTTTTTTTATTAAATACTTAGTTGTTTTCACATTTTTCCTAGGTTCCTGGCATCACATAGTATTTTTAGAAAAATTTCCATAGTTTTCTCTTTTCATTTGGTATTTTTAATAATTAATATTAGTTTAAGATAGTAACTAATTAATAATAAATATAGAAAAAGTGTAAAAAAATATAATTTTAGTTTTAAAATAAGTTTTAGGTTATTTTAGAATTTTCCAAATTAATTTATCATTTTTCTAGGTTAATTTCATATTTTCTTGCATTTTAATATATTTTTAATATTAATTAATTAATAATAAATAGAGAAAAAGCCTAAAAAATATCTTTTCAGTCTTAAAATTAGTTTTATAATATTTTAGAATTTTCATAATTGAATTTTCATTTTTCTAGCTTAAATTGGTATTTAATTGTAATTTAGGGTATTTAAACTAGTTACTAAATAGTTATTAATTAATAATAATTAATTAAAAAGTCAAAAAAATATTTTTCTTTTTCTTAAAATTATCTTTTGTCATTAGAATTGTAATAAAAGTAATTTTCATCACCTTAGGATTTGTATTGCTCTTGTTTCACTTTTATTTTTGTACATTTACGTTATTCGTTGATTTAAACGTACGTTTTTAGGTTTAAACGTTTTTAGATAACTTTGTTAATACAAATATCGCCTAAAAACGTTATTTATATTTTACGATCTTTGCTAAGTTTTGTTAACGACAAAGTCTAAACTTTATCATTATTCAAGAAACGCCGACAATTGAATACATATCATTGTATTTCAAACAACTGACATTAAAACCTCAAAGATCAAAGACGTCAAACAAAACGTTTTCCGCTAAACATCTAACCACTTCATTTTTAGCAACAGACTGAAATAACCACAATCTTGCATGCAAGAACTGATCAAAACTGTAACACCCCAAACCGGATAAGGTCTAAAGTGTAACATTATGGTGTCATTTCAGAACATAAAGCGCAAGCGGAAGACTTAGCTCAATAAATTACAAATCTTGAGACTAAAGGACTAATAAACAAATACAATCAAAATCAACTTCTGAAATCATCAAACAAAAATCTAAATAAATCCATGAAGACTAAGGTAGGATTGGTCCACTAAAGCTCCTACTCTCATCACTCAATCCCAGCCTCCAACTTGATACCTGCCGCAGGGAAAAGAAATGGCGGCTGAGCCAACGCTCAGTGAACAGATATAAACATATGAAAGATAACTGAACATAAACGAATAAACAAACAATCCAATGAGAACCTGCTGAGATACAATGTCATAAAGAATATGAAGGGTCATATGAAAATGAAAGTCAAAGAAATACAGAAATGGTAAAAGGGATAGTAAACGGAAGTTGCTCAAGTACCAAAACAATCAATCAAACATTTCATTTCACAAATCATTATACCGTCAATTCCTTTATTCATAAGTTGTACAAGGAGGGGAGACCTCTCAAGTACCAGAAGTGAAATGGAGTGCATGGCACACACTACCAATCATAGCTGACGATCATACATGGCATGTTTCTCATGTTGTTGTAGATAAGCATAGAGTTGCTCATAGTTGGTGTTTCTGAGACCTTTGTTTAATTTCACAGCCGTGACAAATCGATCCCATTATGGCGACATGTTATTGATGAACTTTGAGTTGAGTGGGATGTTGGGCATTGTCATTCTGATCATTCTCATGTCATTCACAAGCTTGTGGAATCTGACATAGTAATCATTGATGCTTTCACCAGGGTTCATCTTAAAGTGCTCGAATTCATCGTACAACTGAGACTCATGATCTTCCTTTGTTAATTCTGAACCAGCTAGTAACATTTTAACATTGTCCCAAACAGCTTTGGCCTCAGTGTTGAAGTTAATCAGTTTGTATATGTCCTTTGGTAGCCCTTGTACTACAATGTTTGAATCACGAATGTCAGCATCATATCGTTTCTTTTCAGCTTCATGCAGATCATTGTACGTACGAGGTCTGTCAATTCCAAGGGTGACTGTCCCATCATCACCAGTGGAGATAACATCTCTGGTAGTGCCCATTTGGAATGGCCCTTCATCAATTGATCTCAGAATGTTTTCCCCATTTTCATTGCCCTGACAATACAAGCGAATTCTTTGTGACTAGGACTCATAGTCCGTTCTTTCTAGCATTGGAGGTCGAGTGTCAGATCCAGCAGCTTGAATATCATCAATAGATGTTACAGTAGTCATGATGATAAGGTCTTAGACGGGTTTTTACAACTCACGTGACTTAAACCGAGAAATCAATTCTTTCCCGGGATTTTACTAAAGTCAACCAGGAAAACCGCTAAGATAGGTAAACCGCTAGTACAGTAACCGCTGACAATTAACCGCTGACAGAGTAACCGCTAGTAAAGTAACCACTGAAGAGTGAACCGCTAAGATAATGACTGCTGAAACTTAACCGCTAAGACTTAACCGCTGAAACTTAACCGCTGGAATAGTAACCGCTGGACAGAGTAACCGCTAGTAAAGTAACCACTACTGACTTAACCGCTGAGTAGTTAACCGCTGTGAATAAACCGCTAACACAGTACAAAGTACAGCGTAATGCTCGCTCCACTATTTGTACTTAACCGCTATTACTATCCGCTAAATACCCAAACTAACCGCTGTGAAGTAAACCGCTGGAGTTTAACCGCTGATACAGTACAGAGTACAGCGTAATGTTCGCTCCACTACTTGTACTTAACCGCTACTACTAACCGCTGAATACCCAAACTAACCGCTGTGAAGAATACTTTAACGTGGAGCTAACCGCTGGCAAGAAAAAGTTCCAAAACCCATTCGTACACCTCACAAACGCTAGATATGGTCCAAACAACTGATAAACTAGATGAATCTAACCTTTCTAATCCTAGAAGTACAAGAAAGATCACAAGAAACACCACAAACGAGCACCAAAATGAGTCAAAACCACCCTAAACTAGTAGAAACCAAAACAAACCATAAACCACAAGTTCTAAGATCCCTAGGATGTAACCATGGCTCTTGATACCAATTGTAGAATACTATTTAACATCACAAACATGAATAATCATGTGGTTTTGGTTCGTTCCAAGCAAGAGAGAAAGAAAGAAATTCTAGAGAGAGAAAGTAGAGAGAGAAAGAAGTGAAGCCTTTAGAGAGAAAACAAAAAAAAAAGAAAATAAGATTATGAGAGAAGGCTTACCCTCTCCAAGGATGGAGAGGGGTTTATATACATGGGTTTTGCCACTAGGGCGTGCCACTTGGGCTGCGGATCAGGTATACAGTGGGTAAAGACCCGTCCTTCTTCCGCGAACTAATCTAATTCTAAACCACGTATAACTAACTAATGTAACTACTACGAGCTAAACAATGCTTAATCATATCTGGGGTGACCGAATCTTTCTTATACAAAAATCGTATTCCTAACATAGACAACTATAAATGAATTAGTAGTCCTTCCATCAAACACTGATATACTAACATACTGATAACGCTTAAATTATACATGTTTTTAGGTGCGTTATTGTTAGTTTTGTGCATCATATTTTGTCATATTTGTATGTATTTGTTACTTAATCATGGAAAAGTGTTTGTACAAGCAAATGTAGCAAAAAACAGGAAAAAGTGATGAAAAGATGAAGAAATGAAGTGAATATGCACAATTGGAGATTTTCGAGAAGAAAACGAGTGAAGAATCACACAAGGACTCAAGGATTTGATAGATTCAAGATTTCTACGTTCATATGTCAAGAGAATATCAAGTTCTATGGAAGAAATCAGTACCAAGATGAAGGAGAAAACATGCGACAAAGAAATACAAGAAAAAGACAAAAAGGAGGTTCGTGTTACATCCAACCGTTCGGTTGAAACCTACAACCGGTCCAGTTAGAAGTGGTCAGAAGATCCAACCGATCGGTTGGAATCATGAACGATCGGTTGAAATGTTGCTGCAGTTACAAAAGTTCATTTAATGGCGAATTTACTCCTCATTATCATTAGTGGCTGATCATTTCTTGCTCATAACTACTGGAGGACATTTTACCTTGGAGATTAAGTGTCTTGGAGGCTATATAATCATATCCAAGGCTAGATACAAAGTGTACCATAAAAAACATAGTAAAAGCTTACACCAAGTTATTTACTACCTTATTATAAGCCCAAAAGGTTGCTTGAACAGTAAAAACGTCCAGGAAACTTTGAGTTAGAGTCTCAATAGTTTGGTCGAGTGTGTGGAGTTGTTTATTTATCTTTAGTAGTCGATTGGAGGCGCGTGGTTGCTATAGTTCCACATTTCTAGTTCTTGTAATTCTCAAGCTAGGTATATCTTGTTTACTTACAATGAATTATTGTTACTTTGAGTTTAATGAATGTTTTGTTTACTACTTGTGTTCTTATATGATTAATATGGAATAATTTGGTATATACTTGTGTGAATGATGTAGCTAGTCATGGAGTATTCTTTTCTTTAAAAAGGTGATGCATGAAAACTCTTCCTAATTTATGAGTTTGTTGGGATAATATCTAATCTTGCTTAATTTGTCGATAAAAACATCTTTGGGGAATATTGGCAGAAAGGGTTTTCTTAATGTTTTTATTCCAAAAAGTTAGTGCACGAATTAGTATGGGATATGATGTGTGACAAGCATCATGTTTACCCTTTAAAATGGATTTGAGAAGATTTCATCACGAAATAAGGCCGAAAGTATTCATAGGAATTCATAAGTAAAGAATTGCTTTTAAACAACATTGTGTAAATGGAGTTATTATTCTAGTTGTCTTAGGCCGAAAGGAAGCAACTAGATGATTGAATTCTAGTAATGATTTAACATGATAAAAACCATTGATTGTTGGTCATTCATATAAAAGTTGTGCATCATAACAAGTTTACACCAAGCTTAACATGAATACTCCAAATGATTGATTGTAGCATTTCACGCAAGTATATGTTTTAGATAATATTGTTACTTAAAGATTTGAATTTTCGCTAATTAGGAATGACAACCCTTTTTATACAAACTAGTTTTATAATACTTTAATCACCAAAATCCCTTGGGACGATCTCAACTTACCCACCTTTACTAAAACAGACGAGTATACTTGCTCGTATGTGTTAAATAGTTAATCAGATAAGCGTTTTTATAAATTTAAAACTTGTACACACCGTGAGCACATCACATATAACCAACTATTTGCTCCTTGTGATTCCCAACCAATTTTTGTTGCACACAAAAAAATAATGGGTAATAGAAAAGCCTAACTGTGAACATTATTAGTCCGCGGGTGCAACTATATTACGTATCTAATCCAATTCACGTGTAAAACGTATATTTACAATATAGCAAAGCTAACAGTCACATTTGGGATGTAAAAGTTGAAATAACTAAACTAAAGTACGAAACGGTATTCACAAGTTGTCATACAACTAAGTAAAGCCAATTTTGTTGATAATGAAGTAGTAGGAAATTCATTAGCTCAAATCACCATTAATTGTACCCATTCACTTTTCTCCCGTTTCCTTTTTCTCCACTCTTTCTAGCAACGAAAATGATTCATATGATTGACCATTACCCTTCCACACAAATCAACTATATATTTATTACAACTCGTGTCTGTGATTTTAGGGTTTAGGGTTTCCCAGATCAGGGTAAAGATAATCAATTAGGTACCGGATATTCACTTGAAATCGTGATATCACTTTCAAATAGAAACTATTCGACCGTATGCTTGGGTTACACGAATATCTCTATGGTATAAGACCAAGTGATGTTCTTGTTTTAGGCACAAATCAAGAACTAGATTCGTATTTAGTGTTTAGGGTTTGTGTTCTGTATCGTATCGATGCATATAAGTTATGACCTCTATTTATAATAGAGATTACTCAAACCCTAGCCATGGAATTATGTATAATTAACGGCCCATTAATTATACCATAATAGTTTCCATAAAAGCAGGGATCAGTGGTTAAAACGAGCAGCAGAAACTCTAGCAGTAGAATCTCAACACTAGCACTAGAATCCATGGCAGCAGAATACACTAGGAGCAGAATCAATACTAGCAGCAGAATCAGATTCACACTAGCAGCAGAATCACTTCATAACCACTATTGAGTCAGGGTATCAGGGACCTATTGGGTGTACACTCCGTACCTCCAAACCCATTACCAATTACCAGGTGTGAATTGATCCCTCAAGTGTACTAAATTTTCCAACAAATCGCAACTGAGTAACTGAGTAAACCAAATTCCTCTCTAGCCAAACAAAGTAAACCAAAGCTCCAATAACTAACCTTTGCAATATACTCCAAACAGACCTATTCATTGGTCTTTCATAGATATATGGAACAATTTCAGTCAATGAATTAGGAGCAAATTTCAGATTCACCAAATGTTTAAACTGCTGCCACACCTCCTGACCTCCATCGAGTATCTACACTTAAAAAACAAATGATTATGGGATTCAAGCCCATTGATGGTACCATGTTGTGAACATGAATATTGAGTTAAAGGCATCAAGGGTAACTTCTAAGTTGGCTACTATGTGATCTTCTCTACAAACAGCTATAATAAAAATCCGAAGGCTGAAAACCGTGTAGACTATTCTTAAACTGTTAACAAAATGGTTTCAACAAAACATGACACGCTAAATATTAAAATCTAACCAAACTAGTATGACTCAAACTCTATGCTTACCTCTATCTTTAGAGACTTTCTCAGCCATGATAGGACTTCCATTAGCATGAGTCTACGTAAAAGCATACTTGTATCTTGAGGAATAAAATTCATTAGTTGGAAGTGCCTATGAATAGTGTCATCTTATTCCCATCAGAGTTTAGTTGTAATTGATCATTTGATTTGAGTGATAGTTTCCAACTTTAACTGGATCTGCCAAGAATGACTCAAACTCTATGCTTACATATATCTTTAGCGACTTTCTCAGCCTTGAAAGGACTTCCATTAGCATTAGCTAGTCTGGATAAAAGCATACTTGTTTCTTGAGGAATAAAATTCTTGAGTTGGAAGTGCCTGTGAAGAGTGTCATCTCATTCCCATCAGAGTTTAGTTGTAATTGATCATTAGATTCGAGTGATAGTTTCCAACTTTAATTAACTGGATCCGCCCAGAATCACGCATCTGGTTTTCACCGACACGCATTGGATGGCTGTGGGGAACTTTGGCCCGGTGGAGAAGAGATGACCTTAGCGCTCCTTTGTGCAGCGTGCCAGCCACTGTCATAGAAACTACCATTAGGAAGGTACCAGTAGTGCAATTGGTTCAGCGTATGTATACCCTAGCCCTTGTTGGACCATAATTGCATAAGTCTTGTTGGACAAGATTCAATATGTAACAAACTAAAGTCAAGGGGTTGTTAATGTTAGTTTGTTAGTTAATAACCGAATAGCGGTTATAGTTTTTATGGTAGTTAGGAAGTTAGTTAAATTCGGTTGCACCTATTCATGAAGGGACATGATGGTTCGGTTCAGGGCCTATAAATAGATTAGTCATTTCATATTGTAAAGTGTGTCTGAAAATACAATGTAACCATGTTATGTTGTTTATAATATTGAGTCATTTCTTGTCAATCTTGTATGTATATTCGCTCCTGTAAATCAGTATAAATCTGTGTAAAATTGGCATCAGAGCAAGGGTTGCAAGATTACAAGAATTTGATTCACTTCTGATCATATTGATCAAAAGACTTAGAAGGGAAGACACCAAGGAATTGTTGGTCACGGTGGTGCACAACCGGAACTACCAACACGAAGTTGCAAGAAAGCAACAACTTCAATCCACTCTTGAAGGAGAAGAGGAACACGAATCGATTGAAGGAGCAAACGTGGACACCAAACGTATAGGAGGGAGAAAACTTTGTTAGGACTAGAACGCGACAACAAAGGGAAGGAAAAACAATATAGGACTTTGTTGGTGACTGCCTAACGCGGCAACAAAGGAAAAGAGAAAACTCTTGACGCTTGGAAGGATAGCGTGGAACGAGAGAAGAGGCTAGCGAGAAAAGAAAAAACTTCTGTGGTTGCTGTTAATGCGACAAAGAAGGGAGAACACGACGTCTTGTGATAAAAGACAAGTGAGATAAAACTTTGTGAAACCGGTTGTAAACAAACACAAAGGAAACAAAAGAACGCATGGTAAACGTGAGGATCAAGGGTTGTTGCGGACAAGGTTTGCAAGATAACCGAGAAAGAACAAGAGGAGAACAAGAACTTGTTTAAGGTAAACGTTTTGGAGCGACAAAAAAAAAACAAAAACGAGAAGAAAAAAAAAAACAATCGCTTGTTTTGGAAAAAGAATATTTTTTTTTTGGTAAAGGGGAGTAATCCTGCACCCTGATAAATATATTAACCAAAAAACTTTTAAGTACAATGGATATGGGTTAAGTCCCACATCTCAGCCCGTTACATAGGCTAAAAGCTTACATAACAAGATACTTCCTAATTTCTAAAAACTAGAAATCAAACCACAACTCAATGATAACAAGAACAACGAAATGAATTACTTCCTAGGGCCTTGAAGCTTGGTACCATACATGGCATTAAAAGCATCCAAATTACCGGGAAGATCATACACCTGGTTCGCATAATCATCATAGTCATCATACTCTTGTTCAAACTCTTGCCCCCCACCAAAAAGATTAGCAGACTCATCAAATGGGTTGGCAACCTCGTCTTCAAAATCAGACACCACAATATTTCCCACCTTTGAAAATGGGTTTCCCCTCTTAGTGGCAGAGGTCGTCGGGATAGGATGACCATTATCATACACAAGAGTTGCTCTACCATCAATAAGTAACTTTTCAAGCTTTCCAATTTTTTCAACAATAGGAGTAGAACCCTTACTCAACTCTTCCTCATTAACTTCCATAGTATTACCTGTCTTATTAGACTCATCCTTAGTAACTTCAGTTGTACTAGCTGTCGTACTAGACTTATCCGCATTAACTTCCATGGAACTACCAGCATCCACATCCTTGTTGTTATCATTAGACGGAGTACCAAAAGCATCCGCATCATCAATATTAAGGGCATCAAACTGATTAGATGTAGAAATCTTCGTGCCACTCGTACTAGGCACATCAGAAGTCCTCTTCTTAGTGCCATCCACCTTCTTAGGTTCAGTTGGAGTCTTCTTGGGTTAATACTGAAACTGCTTACCCACAACTGGTTTAGTAAACCCTCTATTACCCTGAGTTGTAGAACCACCTTGCTTACCTTTCCTTCTATTATTGACAGTCATGAAACCATCATTAAAAAACTTAGTAGCTTGAACTGGAGGTGCAACGACTTTAGGACAATCACTCAGAGTATGACCAAAGATCTTACAGTTATCACACCGAGGTGGTTTCCATTCGTACTCAACCCGAATCTTCTCAACAGTCGAACCCGAACCATCAAGTAATGGTATCTCAACAGTGAGGCTATCCCGCAACACCTCATCCGACTTCACTTCTATCATGCATCT